>JAJIBD010012697.1:0-48930 GCA_021461705.1 Cryptotis parvus | reverse complement strand
TAATGCCAATCTCTTGTGTTTTTGGCCTCCCAGGGTATATTCCCAGAAGTGGTATGACTGTGTCAAATGGGAGCTTAAATTCTAGTCTTTGGAGGAATGTCCATATTGTTTTCCAAAGAGGCTGTGCGAGTCAACATTCCCACCAACAATGGATGAGAGTCCCTTTCTCCCCACATTCACACTAGCACTTGTTCTTCCATAGTGTCTATGGTATGAAGTAATATCTCGTTGTTGTTTTGATTTGCATCTCCCTGAGGATTAGAGATGATAAGAATTTTTTTCATATGCCTTTTAGCCACTCGAATTTCTTCTTTGTCAAAGTTTCTGTTTATTTTTCTCCATTGAATGGTGAGTTATTTTAAATCTATATTTATATGTGGTGACACAATTTTGTTACCTCTGCAAGAGTAGTAGTTGTGGCTAAAGTTTGTGTCAGTTGTCAAAAGACACGGACCCTATTGTTTGTACATACAAACACAGTGAAACAAACTTTGTGCACAATTGCTGCCTGAGCACATGTGTTGCAAGCCCATGTACATGGTGCCAGTATGCATGTGTCTCCCGCATCTCCCCTCTTGAGGCGTGTACTTTCATATTCTAATGCTGGGATTGGTACTGGGGCTCCCACCTCCCTCTGGAGAAGCCTACATTCTCTCTTGGGCATGGATCTTACCTTACTTCTCTCCTTACCTCCCTTTATTTCTCAATGAACTTGTTGTAATTTTTTTTTAAAACCTTTGTATTGAATACATAAAGCAGAGGGAAATGTGATAAATTATGGTGGATAGTTTAAAATAAAATAAGGATGAAGCACACTTTATATTTCTTATAATGATCATAATGGTTTCTCTACTCTGGAAAGTTTTCACTGCAAATTACAGGGAATGATTAAAATCAGAGATAATATCAAATAAGAAGAAGCAAAAGAAATTAAACAAGTTATTGCAATCGACTTTAAATGAAGTTTTAAAAAATGGTGGAGGGAAGTTGACACTGGTGATGGATTGTTGATGGAGCATTTATGCGTCAAAAAAATCAACTATAAATAACTTTGTAACTCATTGTGCTTCGATAAAATAAAATTTGGGGAAAATAATTTCCTTAGAATAACTTGGGTGGTGCTAACAGTGTATTTCAAATATTAAAAATATACCTTCAAAAATATTTAATAGTGTTCATAGTAAATATCATAAAATTTTCTTACTTATCAACAAATTCACATACTGATATTTAGTTTATAAAATAAAATTGATGGTTTTCAAAATGAGTTTTAAAGATAGCAAAGTAGGACATTTGTATGTATGTTTTTTATTTTAGAGCACACCTAACTATGCTCAGGGTTTATTCCTGACTTATGCTCAGGTATCATTCCTGGCAACTATATGCAGTTCCAAATACCAAACCCAGGTGGCTCTGAGCAAGGCAAGTACCCCAGACAATGTACTATCTCTCCAGCCCCAAAGAAGGGCACTATAAGATAGGCAATCAAATTCACTCCATCCCACTTGGGGCATGTAATTTTTCTTCTATATGAGTCTCTATCTTCCTGCTCACTCATCTAAATAAAACTATTTTACTTCACACACAAATTAATCAAAAATGATGTATCAAAACCTCACAGTACTGCCCAGCCACACAAGAACACACAAGGTGCAACCTGCAATAGTCATAATGGTAAAGCAATGCATAATTTCATCAAGCTCAATGAGGGAAGCCGCTTGCCAAGATGCGCCAAGCAATAATGATGAGCTGTATAACCTCTCCAATGAGGAATTTTAAAAGGAGCTGTCAAGAATGCATAAGGAACTCAATGAAGCAAAGGAACACAGAGCCAATAAAATGCAAAAGGACATGAAAGCAAAAGTGAGGAAAATGGAAATGAAAATGCAAGCAGAAATAACGGACATTAAAAATGTGGTGGGTGAAATGAAAAACTCATTGGAAGACCTTTGCAGCAGAGCAACAGCTGCTGAGGATAGAATCAGTGAGATCCAAAATAAGGTGCAGAGACTCTGTAGGCAACAGAAGATGGAAAAAAGACTCACAGTAAATGAGCGGACAAGAGATAACCAAGATTAAGTCAAAAGGAATAACATAAGGATCATTGGAGTCCCAGAGGGACAGGAAGAAAACCCTGATGAAGAAGCAACTATGAAAGCAATCATTGTTGAGAAGTTCCTGGAACTAAAGATCACTTGCATCTATCATGGGACATTGGTGGAGGGAAATGGGCACTGGTGGAGGGATGGGTGCTGAAACACTGTATGACTGAAACCCAAATATAAACACTTTGTAACTGTAAAAATAAATAAATAATTTTTTAAAAAAGTAAATAATTAAAACTTAAAAACAGTGAAAAGTGATGCGTTAAGCATGAAATAATATTAGTTTAATAGTTTCACTTTCCCATAACAATGTCTAATATACAGACAATAATTATGAAAAAATAGAAATATTAAAATTAATTCCTGAGGCCAGGAGATGCTCAAAGACTGGAGCACATGTTTTACATGTGGGAGCTGCAGAAAGTATGTCACATCTCTTGAGCACCACTGGGTAACTACTCCTGAACATAGTGCTAGGAGTAGCCCTCCAACAAAGCTGAATGTGGTCCCCTAATTCTTTTTAGTGGGTGGGCCACAACTAGTGATTTTCAGGGGCTACTTCTGACTGTGCTTAGGGGTCACTCCTGGTGTGGTCAGAAGGTCATATGTGGTGCCTGGGATCAACCCAGAGTTGATCTGAAGATTTTAAAATGCCAAATAAAGACACATGAAATAAAACCCCTAAGTATGACAGGTGATGAAACAGGTAAAGTTAATCATCTCAGTTTAGAATGAATGTGTGAACATTTTAATGAACGTAAAAGTGTATTTTGTAACACTACGCATTCCTCATTGGTCATGGACAAAACGATGACAAGTGTACCTTTTAACATTTATTTGTAACAGTAAGATAAATAGTTATGAACTTTTGGGATCATTAACAAACAAGATGGCAGAATGTTGGTGTTTCGTGTCACACATTTTCCCAGCTGAGGGAAAAACTCTGTATCTTATTTCAGCTCTTACCAAGAAAAAGAAATTTAATTTCACTTTATTGTGTTTTAATTGGTGATTTTACTGTTTAAGTTTGCCCCTGAGGTTTAGTGTACAAGGTTTAAGTACAAGAAGGTTAAGATGTTTTATCAAAAAAAAAATGCACATTAGGGAAGTAAGTATTTTACAGGCATGAGTTATAGTTCCACTGATCATGAATCCCAAGTTAGTGAACCAACAATACACTAAAAAACATGTCTTTTTTTATTTGTTTTGAGCCATTCTCAACTGTGCTCAGGGTTTACTCCTAAGTCTATACTTGGGGATCATTCCTAGCAGGTTTAGAGGATCATATTGAATGTCAGGGATAAAATCCAGGTGTACTACCTCTCCAGCTCCCTAAAGACAACATTTTAAAACTAAAAATACTTTAAAACAAGTTGATAAAAATTTTAAAAAATTAAAGTCTTAGGGCCAGACTGATAATACAGCAGGTAAGGCGTCTGACCAACCCAGATTGATCTCAGATCTCCAGCATCCCATACTGATGTAGGCAGGCAGATGACGAGGGGGTAGGGAGGGGACCTGCATGGCAATGAACTATCGCCATTAGGCTATCACCTTTTAGAACCAGGAATGAAGACTTGATAGGACCCATTAATCAACAATAGACCCTAAGGAAGCTGGATCCACCTTCTAACATCACCAAGGCAGTAGAAGGTAGCAAGTGAGCAAGGCAGAACTTTTTTTAAAAAAATATTTTATTATACCACCATTAGATATACAATTACAAGATGTTCATGTTTGAATTTTGGTTCTACATTGTTACAACACCCATCCCCCACCCCTGCCCATCTCCCATAACCAATGTCCCCACTTCCCTCCCCTTCCCCCAGTCTGCCTCCATGGCAGGTTCTTTATCTCCTTTCTCCCTTTCTCTCTCTCTCTCTGTCCTTCTCACTTCCCTTTCTTACACATTGTAGATTGTAATATATTATATAACATGACTGGTTCCATTAGTTTGATGTACTGGCTGTGGACTACAAAAAGGTGGCTATTATGGTGAGCGAGTCTCATCTGGCTGCTTCCGAGGCCCTACAGAGGTGATGGGCCCACTACCAAAACCCATCTTGCCTCCTGGGAGCCTCATGGTCAGCTGAGCTAGAGGAGAGCAGGGCGGCAGCTCTCCCCCATGCGTCTGAGTCTCCGCAGCATGGCCAAGAGCCCTGAGGCAGTTCATGGGCAGGACCACCAGGCCTCTGGGATGGGTCAGAGCCGGGAATGGGGACCCAAGCTCCATCTCCAGGAACACCCGATGACTTCAGCCTTGGAGACCCAAGGCAGAACTTTTCTTCTCCCTATCTCTTGGCTAAGTCTGGCTCCATCGCAGGTCATTGTGAATGCCTGGGAAGGCCCCAAGAAGCGCTTGGGGTAATGCAGAGGTCATTAATGGAGACATCCATATTCAGTGGACCTCTAACTCTCCCCCTCCCATGAGCTTCTTTTCTGGCTTAAAAGTTGATCACTTGATCACTTGATCACTTGAATCCCGTTATTCATCGATTTGCTTGAGCGGGTGCCAGTAACATTTCCATTGGACCCTATCACGTGCCAATGTAGCCCAATGGCATCTGGTTGATTCAGGAATATGAAGAGCCTCAAACCGTTCCTTTAGGGTCTTTACAAGCAAGTCTGACCATCTTGTAGGTGGGCGGCCACGTGATCTTTTGACATCCCATGGGATCCAGTCGGTAATGGCTCTAGTTCAGCGGTTGTCTCCAAATCGCATTACATGTCCAGCCCATCTGATTTTCGATGCCTTGGCAAACGAGACAGCGTCCCTGATTCTGGAATAGCGACGGAGGTCAGAATTCGGATTCCTTCTCTCACTTGAGTGAGGCATGATATTCCAAGCATAGCTCTTTCGATTCCTCTCTGGGAGACCCGAATAGCATTCTCATCCTGCTTTCGTAGGGCCCAGGTCTCTGAGGCGTATGTTAATGCAGGGAGAATGGTGGAGTCAAAGAGATGTGCCCAGAGCCGGAGGTTCTTTGTCCTTTTAGCTATTTCTTCGATGCCTTTGAAGGCATTCCATGCCGCTCTCTTTCTCCTGCGCACCTCAGGTTTTAGGTCGTTCATCATATTGATTTCTCGACCTAGGTACACATAACTGCTGCATTCAGAGATGTTTGTTCCATTGAGAGTGAATGGGGCCTCTGGAACTAGTTCATTCTTCATAAACATTGTTTTCTTTAGATTCAGCTGTAGACCTATCTTTCCACATTCTCGGTCGAAGTCAGTCAGCATTTGTGCTGCTTGGCTAATGTTTGGTGTTATTAGAGCGATGTCATCAGCAAAGCGGAGGTGGTGTAGTTGCCAACCATCTATCTTCACTCCCATTCCTTCCCATTCTAATTGTTGCATGATGTTCTCGAGGGTGAGGCTGAAGAGTTTTGTGAAATGGTATCACCCTGTCGAACCCCTCTTTTCACATTAATGATCACTTCTTTGTAGAATGGTGAGATCCTGGTGGTGAATCAAATACAGCTCACGAAGGATCTTGATGTATTGGGTTTGAACACCCTGTTTGTCTAGGGCTTCTATGAAAGTTTCAGTCTCCACAGAATCAAAGGCTTTCTGTAAATCAATGAGCGTGAGACAGAGTGGCATCTTGTACTCCCTACAAACCTCAATGAGCTTGGTTACTGTGTGGATATGGTCGATTGTGCTGAATCCTTTCCGGAAGCCTGCTTGCTCGCATGGTTGTCCTTCATTTAGTGTTCTGCTAATCCTGTTCAGGATGACTCATGTAAACAGATTGTAGATGACGGACAACAGGCAGATGGGGCGATAGTTGCCAATGTCGTGAATGTCTCCCTTCTTGAACAGCAGAACTGTCCTGCTGGTTTTCCAATGGGAGGGCACCTTGCATTCGGACAGGTAGCGTGTGAAGAGCCGAGCTAGTGTATTGATGAGTACCGGCGGCAGATTCTTCAGGTGTTCGGGTCTGACTTTGTCTGGGCCTGGTGCTGTTCCCTTCTTTACCGGACGAGATGGTATGTTGGATTTCAGAAGGGAGAACGTTGGGGATGACATATTCATCCTGTGGAATTTGGTATGTGGGCAGGTGGATGTGGCTATCAAAGAGATTTGAGTAGAAGTCCCGGATAATCTTCTCCATTGCCTTTCTGAAAGATGTAATAGATCCATCAGGGCGTCGGAGGGCAGTCATCTTGGTCTTATAGTTGGCGAAGGACAGGCAGGCAGTGCGAATGCTTTTCCCGGCTTCTGCTGCATCTTCCAGTATTTCTGCTCTTCTGTCTTTGAGGTCTTCTTTTATCGCTTCTCTGCACCATTTAGCAAGCTTGGCTTAAAAGTTATGCCAAAGAACCATCCTGTTTTAGCTTTTTTCTTCTTTCATAGGTTGCTGCCAGTACACCAAAAATATGGGAAACTCTGCCTTATACCCAAAGAGTCCTCCTTGGGTTGCTTGTTAGAACAATGGAAGGGCCTTCAATTAGGCAGTCTAAACAAGGAGCGTCCTAAGAATCTTTGTAATAATACATGACCTAGAGATAAACTAGAGCACCAGCAAAAATGGTCAGTGAATGGCAGCTTGCACTATTAGACAATCTTGCATTTAGTCCGTTTTACAAAAAAAAGCAAAAAAAAAAATAGCGATGAAATTTCTAACATCCAGGCCTTCACGGCATTGTACCAGGTTTTGAAAAGAAAAGAAACTCAGATTTGCTGCATGTGTGTCTCAGAAGTAAAGGAACCAGAACAGGACCCCACACCAACGGCTAAAGGCTGGAGCCTGAGACTCATTCTTGCTCCAACTTCGCTTCCACCAGAGGAGCCTGCAAAAGTTCTCCAGGAGGCTGGGGTTGCTGTTGCTGAGCCCCTCCCTCCTAAGGTCATTACAAGTAGCTCAGGTTTCCACCTCATAGATCTAGGCTCCCTAGAGGAGAACAGCAGGCTGAAAAGAGTTCAGGCATCTATCTCTTCTCCATAGCCAGCCAGTAGGGTGCACTCAGAGCTGAGCCTCTTATCGTTCCAAACCTACTGGACCCACCAGAAAGTTTCCCCTAAGGGGAAGTGGCAGAGGGAGAAACAGGCAGAGTGAAGGTTCCTATGCCCCTCTCAATGAGCTTCACTAATGGAAGCAGCAGCTAAGGACATTTTGGGAAGAGCCTTCAAAGTTTACAGAGGCATTTCGAGGCTGTTAGAGCTTTTTCTTTGCTTTTAAGTTCATCTGGGATGATAAATAATTTTGTCCAATCGTTGCAAGCCATAAAAGAGATTATAACAGGGCCTGCACAGATAAGCACTGACTGCTAACCTTGATTATCCTGTAGGTGTAATCACAGTTTTTCCTTAACAGATCCAGAACGGGATTATCAAACCAGAGGAGGCAGAAATGTGTTGAGCGTTAAATGCAGTAATTTAACGCATTTGAGATTTTTTTACAGCCTAACCCGTCCTCACTAACATTTACTTCCAGAAACTGGACATCGTAACTGATTTTAACATTCTTTACTATGTCTCTAGCAGCAGCCACTAAGGCAGCATTCAGAACTTGGAACTAGGAATTAGGAATGAGGAAAGCTGAAAATGGCAGCACACCACGATCTTAGGTTAAAACTGAACTGATCATAATCTAGGTTGCCAATTTTGTCAACAAAAGTGCTTTTTGTTTCCCCCTTTTTCTTTTTTTAATTCCACAAGAATATTGAGTTAGTAGAAAAAGACCACCTACAATACAAGCATTTAGAGCAAGAACTTACATTTAAGAGTAAAGGGGGAAGGGTCAAAGTAACAGGACAGCAGGGCATGGAGACCTGGGTTCAAACCTGGGATTCCAGTATGGTCCTGAGTCTGCCAGAAGTGATCCCTGAATGTAGAGCCAGGATTAGCCCTGAGCATTTGCCAGATGGGGCACCAAAACAAAACCCAAAAAAAGTTTTTCTGGGTCTGGATATGTAATACAGTGGGTCTGGTGTTTGCCTTGCGGGAGCCAATGTGGGCTCAGTCTCCACCCCCATATGGTTCCCTGACCTCTCCAGAAGTAATCCCTAAGCAGGGTAAGGAGTAAGTCCTGGGCACCACTCTGTGTGGCCCCAAACAAATAAAAATGGTTTGTTTTGGTTTTGGGGGACCCTCACCGGACAGTGTTTATGCTCACTCCTCGCAGGCTCGTGGGGACCATATGGAGTGTCAAGGATTATGGAAAATGGATACTCTATTCTCTGTGTGCTATTGCTCCTGGCCACTAAGATGGTTTTATCTTTTTTTTAAAAAATATTTTATTATACCACTGTGAGATATACAATTACAAAGGTATAGAATTAAAAAGTTCACATTTGGGTTTTGGTCATAGAGTGTTCCAGCACCCATCCCTCCACCAGTGCCCATCTCCCACCACCAATGTCCCCGGTTCCCTCCCTCTCTCCCAGCCCGCCTCCATGGCAGGTTCTTTATTTCTTTCCCTTTCTCTCTCCTCTCTCTTTATCTTTTCTTTCCCTTCCAGACTATGGATTATAGAACATAAAAGTGCTTTCTTGACACATGTTTCGTTGTAAAAAAAAGAGGGGCAGGGGGGGGCAGGCCGGGGGGAAGGTGTACGGGTTGACTGTGGGCCCTGGTGGGATGGTCTAGGAGAAGTGTGGGAAAAGTGGATAAGGGGTCAGTCTGTGAAGGGGGATAAGTATAGGAGAGTGATTGTCGGGGAGGAAGGGGAATGGGGGTGTGGGTCCCCTGGCGGGGTCTGGCTCGGGGCGGGAGCGCGGGCTGGACCCCGGGAGGGCAGATGGGGCTTTGGGGGGGGCCGCCCGGAGGGGTGGGACTCGTCCGTCTTGGAGAAGGGCAGGGGGGGGCTCGGGGGGGCGGGGCCCGAGGGGCTTTGGGGTGGGCCGCGCCCGGAGGGTGGGATGGAGTGTGGGCTGGGGTGGGGGGGGGGGGGCGGGGGGGGGGGGGGGGGGGGGGGGGGGGGGGGCGGCGGGCGGGCGGGGGGTGGGCTTGGGGGGCCCGTCGCCGGGATGATGCAGGAGGGTTGCAGAGGGCAGAGGAGGAGTGAATGGCCCGGGGGGGGGGAGGGGGCGGGGGTTGGAGGGTGGGGGGGGCGGGGGAGGGGGAAAAAAACAGGGAAGAGAGGAGAGAGAGGGAGAGGAGAGGAAGGGCGGGGGGGGGGGGGGGGGGGTGGGGGGTGAAAAAAAAAAAACAGCCAGGGGACAGAGTCTGGTGCAGGCTGAAAAATGCAGGGCAAAGTCCCAATCGGGCCAAGCAGGGATATCTGCCCTGGGGGACTGCCCTTCATTTTTCAGTCTATCAGTTTCCTCTACCCTTCCTAAAGGGTCAGATAATAACTAAGGATTAATCGATCAACTATGTGTGTGTGTGTGTGTGTGTGTGTGTGTGTGTGTGTGTGCATGGCCACCAATTGTTTGCAGTTAATATGTCTTGTCTGTGTGGAACATTGGAGTGTTGGATAGAACCAAGTTGGAATCAGAAACAAATTGTTAAGTCAGGGATAGGCAATGTGTTCTAAACTGAGTGTTGAGCATAAGGAGAAATTGACATGCTCAATCTAGATATTATGGTAAAAGGTTAAGAGATCTTATTGTAAAATGTTAAAGGGTTCCGAATTCCTGATTCTCTCAGCTCCAGAACCTGTGCTGTTTAGAAAGGGTGGGAGCAAAAGCCAGAATCAGGAAAAGATAAGAACTTTGTGAGATAGTGCAGAGCTTTACTTATAAGTTTAGTCAAATTCTAATGAAAAATTAGACTTTTTTGAAAATAACTAAAGTATAAGAACTATTGTGATTAAGTCAAAGAAGGTTTTGTGTTTAATGAAAACTTGGTAGTTCAAATGTTTTCTTATGCTGGTATTTCTAAAGGTACATATTTGTTTTATTTCTGAAATGAACTATTAGAATATCTGGTCTGGAAAATCTTATAGGTTAAAATAATTGTGGTACATAAAACAGGTTCAAGAAGTAATGGTTTAGTTTAAACACATTGGTTTCTAAAGTTATAAAATTGGTTGCAAAACTTTTTATCATACCAGTGTTTTATTTGATCTCTTGAGACTTTTGGTAACTAAAATTTCTAAGACTAGTTAGCAAAGAGTTAATGGGATAATCTCAGACCTCAGCCTCATAGTCTGAAGCCACAGCATTGTTCCTTGGTAAAAGTTTTAAAGATAACAGGCTTTCCAGATTGAATCCCAGACCAGCCTCAGGGCTACTTGCTGGAGGAAAAAGGGGAGTCACTTTAACGGTCAAGCTAGAAATACTCCTTTAATTTTGGTGGATTCTAAACATTCAGAATTGTATAAAAATGTGGGAAATAAATAACAGCAATCAGTTTTCCTTTTTCAGACTTTGTTGCTAATCTGCCCAGTACATGCTATTGAGATAGCTTTACTCTATGTGAGCTTTGTCACCAGGTACCAACCTAGTTTTAACCCTGAAAGCCTTAGTTATTCACAAAGTGTAAAATCTTTACTGCTTCTTGGTAGTAATGTTTTAGTATTTTAACTTTGCATTGTTTGTGTTTTTCTAATAAACTGGAATTCTAAAAAAATGAAATTTTAAATGTTTTCTAATTGATTCCTAATATAAAGTAAACTTTTGCCAAGTGTATATTTAAAAGAAATATGTGAGCATCTCAGCCTCTGAATATTTATGGAACTAGTTTAATATTTATGGAACTAATGTGGAAATATTTATGGAACTAATTTAATGCTTTAAAGTAGCTTGCCATGCTAGATAAGAATAATTAGCAACTTGTTTCCAAACTTGTTAGGAGATGAGCCTGCTTTAAATTCTGTAAAAATAAGGAAGTTAAACCTGTAGGGTATAACTATAAGAAGTCTAAAAAAAATTTATTTTAAGTAATAGAAAGATAATGGCTGGAGATATTAGTGGAAAAAGGAAAGGAATCCTGTTAAAGTGAACCTGGTTTTGGAAAAATTACAAAACATAGTGAATGTAAAGGAATGTGTAAAAGGTCTGAAAATGTTAAGGAAAGAAACTATGAAACTCTTATCTGAAAAACTGTTCTAGTACCTTTTGGGCATGATCTATGGAAACAATATTAGACAAATGGTGGGGACTCTTGTTACAGTGCTTCTAGAAAATTGGTAATTATGCTCTTAACATGGGATTGAATAAGTTACACAGGATATTGTTAAACTCTCTGCTCTATTTGTACACATCTTTATGCTTCTTTCAAGTAGGTCCAACAGCAAACTGGTATATTGCACTTAATTGTGAGTAAAGTGAAATATAATGCTTTTCTTTCTTTGCACCTTCAGTAGATTTTTGATGTTTCATGGCACTGTATTGGCTTGCATAAATTCAAACAAAATTTTCCTCTCTGCAATAGGGTCTACCCCTCATGCAGACAGAAAAGCCAGTTATGGGACCCCAAGGCCCTCTTCCAGGGAAAACAAGAATCAAAGGGTTTGGTCTAAATGACAGGAGCATGCAGTTATAACAGGTACAATTACAAGTACCTTAAAAATCTCAGAAACCCTAGAGGCAGGCCAGCTCAAGGAAGAACTGAAAATCATCTCTGCTGTGGAGAAAGAGGAATCTGCCAATCTGTGGTGACTACCTGGGCCATGCAACAAGGAAGGCTGCTGCAGTAGGGTATGGCTTCAGCCCCAAAGAGGGATGTGGTCACTCTCTGTTCTTGAAATCCAGTAAAAGAGGTCCAAGGCCACCTGAAGCTCATCAATCTTCATGTTATAGCCAAGGCTGGGGTAGCCCTGACGTGACAGGTAAAGACATTAAAATACCATCATTGGTGTTTCCTGCCCTATCTTAGCTAATACCCAGGAATTCTTGTAGTAACAGGGTACCCCAAGTGGAGAGTTCTCCAGTCTTGCTGTATTTATGCAAAAGAACAAGTCAGGTTTATTAAGTCATTTGGCAAATTTAAAGTGAAGGTGGAGAGAAAACCATGTTCCTATAACTTTTATAAAAATCAGATTCTAGATCTAAAAAAGGTAATTGAATAAAAGTACCCAAATAGGCTTGATTTAAAAGGTACCCCTTGGATAATCCAGGTAGAACTTGTTTTACTGACTGTAGGTAATCAGCATAGTCTAGAAGAGAACTCAAGATATACATGCTGTTATTAGTTTGACCAGGATCATCAGCTAAAAGGCAGACATGCTCTTAAGTCTGCTAATAGGTTAAGGGTCTTCAAGTTGTGGGGCCGGAGCGATAGCCCAGCGGGTAGGGTGTTTGCCTTGCGGCCGGCCTGTGCCGGCCTGGGTTCAATCCCGGCGTCCCATATGGTCCCCGGCGCCGCCAGGAGTAATTCCTGAGTGCAGAGCCAGGAGTAACCCCTGAGCATCGCCGGGGTGACCCAAAAGCAAAAAAAAAAAAAAAAAAGGGTCTTCAAGTTGATATCCAAATTGGTTAAACGTTCATTCTTAGTTCATGAGCACACTCAGTCATTTGAAAAGAATGAGGATTTTAACAGCTTTTAATTCTTAAGCCATCATGGTACCAATACTTCATCTAGTGAATATTCCCTCTAAGCCAAAACACTCTGCCGAAGAGAAGCAATGGGTGTTGAATTTAATAACATTAGTGAATAACAGTCTTCCATGGGAAGAAATGGCAGTTAAAAGTAACTTAGAACTGTGCTTTATGTGCCATAAATAAATCTTAAGGATTGGCAACTTAACACCGTCAGTGGAAGGGCCAAGGCCTTCCTATGTTGTAGAAAAAGCCAAAGAGGTGGCTAGGTGTTTCTATTAAAAAACCTGGATACAGTATGTGTTTCCATTTGTGTTATCTTCACATTTGTGTTTCTAAAACAGCAAACCATTCTGCCCTCATCTAGAGCAAAGAGGAACTTTTTACTTCTCCAGGGTCTAATATCAAAGTAATTTTCCTTAGCCTTATTGATCTGGTCTTTCTCTTGCAGATGATGAAAGCTTCAAAAAACCCAACTTTCATTCATTGCCTGGGCCCCATTTAAACTAAGGTAGTAAGGAGGTTTCAACCCTTGTAGGCAGGGTCTAAAGCCCCCTTTGTCAGCAGGAAGCAAATACAGAAGACAGACCTTTGGACGGTTTCCCCTTAAATATTTAAGATCTCTAGGGGAATGATGCAGGCAGATGGTGGGGAGAGGGGGCCTGCATGGCAATGAACTATCGCCCTTAGGCTATCACCTTTTGGAACCAGGAATGAAGACCTGATAGGACCCATTAATCAACAATAGACCCTGAGGAACCTAAATCCACCTTCTTCTTCACAGCCCTTAATCCCCATCAACCTTTGATGGTCCAACAGAGCAGGGACCAGATCGATAGCCCAGCGGGTAGGGCGTTTACCTTGCATGCGGGCAGGCCTGTGCAGTCCTGGGTTAGATCCCTGGCATCCCATATGGTCCCCTGAGCACCGCCAGGGAGTAGTTCCTGAGTTCAGAGCCAGGAGTAGCCCCTGAGCATTGCTAGGTGTGACCCAAAAAAAAAAAAAAAAGATTCCAGAGCATTCCAGCCTAAATGGATAAAAGCCCCCTTTGGAAATCAGTCTGGGCTTGCTCTCTGCCTCTGGAGCAGCCCACATCTCCCCTCTTGAGATGTGTGCTCTCTGTCTCTATCTCTGTCTCTCTATTTTTCCCTACTCCTTCCCCCATCCTAAAAATCTTAATAAATTCTGTTTTACTTCACTGCTCATCGACTCCTGAAAATTCTTTTTCTGCGAGGAAGACAAGGACCCTGAGGAAACCCTGGGTAAGGCTTAGGACTGACTTTCCTTTCTTGCAAAGAAAAAGGAGTATAGAACCTATATAGAACCTAACCATGGAGGTAGACTAAGGGAGAGGGGAGGGAATCGGGGACATTGGTAATGGTGGGAAATGGGCACTGGTGGAGGAATGGATATTTCTCACTCCAGCCTGAGTCGCGTGGCTCCCGAGAGAAATTTCAGGTGGTGGGGATCAACTCCTGTGCCTAGAGATCAAGTGGATATCAGGTATGGCTTGATGGCCACCTTGTGGGGCTGGTGGGGCTCAGGCCCACGCCATACAGGGGCTCATAGCAGACTTTTATCAGTCCTAAGCCTTCCCAGTGAGTCCCAGGCAGCAGAGGCAGCTGGGGAGAAAGTGACCATCTCTCTCCTTCCGGCCTCACATAAGCCACCCATGGGCGGGGCCCACCTACATCAATATGGTTCCCTGAACACTACCAGCAGTAATTCCTGAGTGCAGAGCAGAAGTAACCCCTGAGCATTGTTGGGTGTGACCAAAAAGATAAAAAAAAAGGAACAAAAAGATTTTAGAGTCCACAACTATCAAAATTAATAAAAACAAGTTGAGGTACTGACTAGCTAACAAAAAATTAGGATCAAACACTCCCAGAAACTTAACCTTATTTTCAACCTAGGATCAATTTTTTTAAATATTCTTTTATACCACCATGAGATATACAATTACAAAGATGTTCATAAGATGTTTATATTTGGGTTTCAGTCATACAGTGTTACAGCATCCATTCCTCCACCAGTGCCCATTTCCCACCACTACCAATGTCCCCGATTCCCTCCACTCTCCCTTAGTCTAACTCTATGGTTAGGTTCTATATAGGTTCTATATTCCTTTCTCTTTCTCTTTCACTCTCTCTCTCCCCCTCCCTCTCTCTCTCTTTCTCTCTCTCTCTCTCTCTACTTCCCTTCCAAATTGTGGATTACAATACATACATTAAAAAATTGTCATGTGTATCTTTTTGCCTGTATTTAATGTTCAGGTCTAGGTTGATATTAGCACTTTCAACAATTATTAGCACACTGTTCCATTCTATGTCTTACCTAGCTTCTGACTCCCACACGTTTGTGATAATATCCACCATTGACAAGACCAACTGATCCATGTTTTGCCTTACCTTGGATATTGGTATCATAATATGTACATATATATATTTATGTCATGAAAATAAATGCAGTCATTCTATACCTGTCTTTGTCCTTCTGACTAATTTCATTCAACATGATCCTCTCCATGTCCATCCATTTATAGGAAAATTTCATTACTTCATTTTTCCTAAAAGCTGCATAGTATTCCATTGTGTAGATGTACCACAGTTTCTTTATCCAGTCATCAATTCTGGTTGTTTCCAGACTCTGGCTATTATGAATAGTACTCCTATGAAAATAAAAGTGCAGATGGTGTTTTCCTCTGTGTGTTTTTGGCTTCCCAGGGTATATCCCCAGGAGTGGTACGGCTGGGTCAAATGGGAGCTCAATTTCTAGTCTTTGGAAGAATGTCCATATTGTTTTCCAGAAAGGCTGTACCAGTCAAACTTCCGACAAACAATATGAGAGTCCCCTTTTCCCTGCATCCACACCAGCCCTTGTTGTTCTTGCTCTTTTGGATATGTGCCAGTCTCTGTGGTGTGAAGTGGTATCATTGTTGTTTTGATTTGCATCTCTGATGATTATTGATGATGAGCATTTTTTCATGTCTTTTGGCCATTCAAATTTCTTCCTTGTTGAAGTTTCTGTTCATGGCTTCTCCTCATTTTTTGATGGGGTTGATTATTTTCTTTTTGTAAAGTTCTACCAGTGCCTGATATATCCTGGATATTAACCCCTTGTCAGATGGGTATTGGGTGAATATTTTGTCCCATTCTGTGGACTGTCTTTATATCTTGGTCACTGTTACTTTTGAGGTGCAGAAGATTTTTTAGTTTCATGTAGCCCCATGTTTATCTTTTCTTCTAGTTGCTTTGTTAGTAGTGTTTCACCTTTGAAGATGCCTTTAGCTTCAATGTCATGGAGGGTTTTCCCTATATTTTCTTCAATGTACTTTATGGCTTCAGGTATGATATTGAGATTTTTAATCCATTTTTATCTGATTTTTGTGCATGGTGTTAGACAGAGGTCCAAATCCATTTTTTTTCCAAATCCATTTTTTAATTAATACTTTATTATACCACCATGAGATATACAATTACAAGCGTTGTTCATGTTTGGGGGTTTTGGTCACATAGTGTTCCAGCACTCGCCCTCCACCAGTGCCCATATCCCACCACCAATGTCCCCAATTCCCTCCCCCTCCATAGCCTGCCTAAATGGCAGATTCTTTATCTCTTTTCTTTCTCCCTCTCTCTCCCTTCCTTCTCCTACACATTGTGGGTTGCACTACATACACTTGGAAGCCATCATGTGCTGCCCAGTTTCCTAGCAACACTTGTTGAAGAGGCTTTCCTTACTCCATTTCGGACTCTATGCACCTTTATCAAAGAGTAAATGATCATGTATTTGAGGTTGGGTGTCAGGATACTCAATTCTATTACATAGGTCCACAAGTCTGTTTTTATTCCAATACCACACTGTTTTAACTACTACTGCCTTGTAGTACAGTTTGAAGTTGGGAAAGGTGACGCCTCCCATCTTCTTTTTCCCAAGGATTTCTTTAGCTATCCATGGGGGTTTATTGTTCCATACAAATTTCAGGAGCGTTTGGTCAATTTCTTTGAAGAATGTCATGGGTATCCTTATAGGGACTGCATTGAATCTGTACAAAGCTCCAGGGAGTATTACCATTTTGACAATGATGATTCTCCCCATGCAAGAGGAGGAATGTGTTTCCATTTCATTTCCTCAAGTCCTCTTTTATTTCTTGGAGCATGTCTTGTAGTTTTCTTTGTACATGTCCTTTACACACTCAGTTAAGCTGATTCCTAGGTATATACTTTTCTATGGCACAATTGTGAATGGAATTGTTTCCTTAATACCCCTTTCTTCTCTTTCATTATTTGTATATAGGAAAGCCACCAACTTTTGGGTGTTGATTTTATATCCTGCCACTCTACTATATGTGTTTATTGTTTCTAGGAGTTCTTTTGTAGAGAGTTTAGGGTTCTCTAGGTATAATATCATGTCATCTGCGAATAATGACTGCGTTACTTCTTCCCTTGCCTATCTGAATGCCCTTAATGTCCTTTTCTTTTTTGACTGCTATGGAAAGTACTTCCAGTACTATATTGAATAAAAGAGGTGAGAGTGGACAACCTTGTCTTGCCCATGATCTTAGGGGGAAGGCTTTCAGTTTTTGCCCATTGAGAATGATGCTCACTGAGGGCTTTTGGTAGATGGCTTTGACTATATTGAGGAAGGTTCCTTCTATTCCCAGTTTCTGGGGGGGTTTAATCTTGAACAGGAGTTGGATCTTGTCAAATGCTTTCTCTGGGTCTATTGATAGGATCATCACTGTATCACTGTATCACTGTCTTCCTGTTCATCATCAATTTCCTGAGTGGGCACCAGTAACATCTCCATATGTCCTGTCTCATACTAGTAGAGCCCAGGGGCATCTGCTTCCTCCAGGAACATAAAGAGCCTCAAACCATTCCATAAAGTCATGGGAATGAGGTATGTAATTGTTACTGGTATTTGGAATATCAAATATGACACAGGTAGCTTGCCAGGCTCTCCGTGCAGGTGTCATACTCTTGCAGTCACCTTTGATCTCCAGCATTTATTGATGAACCACGCAACCTAACCTCTTGCGACCTAGCGAGCTGGGCTGTGAAAGGTTCTTCTGCTGGGTGGAGTTCTGAGGAGAGGGAAATTCCGGATATGGAAAATGGTGGCCCCCATGGAGCAGGGGTCGGCCAGCTTCTTGTAAGGATTGATAGGATCATATGGTTTTTATTTTTCTCTTATTGATATGATGTATTATGTTGATTGACTTGCGAATGTTGAACCATTCTTGCATTCCTGGAATGAATCCTACTTGGTCATGATGTATAATCTTGTTGATGAGTTTTGTTTCTGGATTCTGCTGCTAGTATACAGTGAACAGGATTCTGTTTGCTAGTATTTTGTTGAAGATCTTAGCAACCGTGTTCATCAAGGAGATTGGTCTGTAGTTTTCTTTCTTTGTGTTGTCTCTCTCTGCTTTGGATATCAGGGTGATATGAGTCTCGTAGAAGCTTTTTGGGAGTGTTTCTGTTTCTTCTAATTCCTGGAAGAGCTTGAAAAGAACTGGCAGTAGGTCCTCCTTAAAAGTTTGGTAGAATTCACTAGTGAATCCATCTGAACCTGGGCTTTTGTGTTTGGGCAGACTTTTAATTACTGTTTCAATTTCCTCAATGGTTATAGGCTTATTCAGGTGTTGCAGGTCTTCTTGTTTCAGCAGTGGGAGGTTACAGGACTTCAGGAATTTACCAATTTCTTTTAGATTCTCATGTTTCACGGCATACAGACTCTCAAAGTAAACTCTGATGATCTTTTGGATTTCTGTTGTTTCTGTCGTGATGTCACTATTTTCATTTCTTATTCTGTTTATTTGGGTTCTCTCTTTCCCTGTCCTTACAAGTCTTGCCAGTGGTTTGTTGATCTTTTTTATTTTTTCAAAGAACCAGCTCTTGGTTTCATTAATCATTTTGATTGTTTATTGGGTTTCCAGCTCATTGATTTCCTCTCTAAGTTTTATTATTTCCTTCTTTCTGCCTGGGTTGGGCTCCTTTTGTTGGTCTTATTCTAATGTCTTCAGCTGTGTAGTCAGGTTATTTATGTGGGCCCTTTCTTCTTTCCTGATGAATGCTTGCAGAGCTATAAACTTTCCTCTTAACACGGCTTTTGCCATGTCCCACAAGTTCTTATGGTTGGTTTCTTCATTTTCATTTGTTTCCAGGAATCTTTTGATTATTGTTTGATTTCTTCTATGACCCATTTTTTTGTTCAGCAGTGAGCTGTTCAGGTTCCAGGTGTTTGGTTTGACTCCCTGTTTCTGTGTATGGTTAACTTCCAATTTTACTGCATCATGGTCTATCTTTTTTATTTTATTGAGGTATGCTTTGTGATTCAGCATGTGGTCTATCTTGGAAAATGTTCCATGCACACTGGAGAAAAATGTGTATTCAGCTTTTTTTGCATGAAAATCCCTCTCTATATCCACTAGCTCTCCTTCTTCCATTTCTTCCTTCAGGGCCAATATTTCTTTGGTGAGTTTCTGTCTTGTCGATCTATCCATTGTTGATAGAGCAGTGTTGAAGACTCCAACATTATTGTGCTACTGTTAATGTCTTTTTGAGGTCCATTAGCAGTTGTTTTAAGTATTTTTCTGGCCTCTCATTGGGTGCATATATGTTTAGTAGTGTAATTTCTTCCTGGTATACAAACCCCTTAATTAATAAGAAATGACCTTCATTGTCCCTTCTAACCTTTTCAGCCAGAAATCTATATTTTCCGATACTAGTGTGACCTCACTGGCCTTTTTGGAGTTGTGTGTGTGGAGAATTGTCTTCCAACCTTTGACTTTGAGTCTGTGTTTGCTCTGATTATTCAGATGCATTTCTTGTAGACAGCTGAATGTTGGGTTCAATTTTTTTAATCCATTTTGTCACTCTGTGTCTCTTAATTGGTGCATTTAGACCATTGACATTGAGAGAGATTATTGTAATTGGATTTTGTGCCATCTTTCTGTTTGTGCTTGTTGTGCTTTTTGGGTTTGGGTGTGTTACAGTAGACCCTTCAGTACTTTTTAAAGTTGGTTTTGAGTCCATGAAGTTCCTGAGTTGTTGCTTATCAACGAAGTCATGTATCTTTCCTTCATATCTGAATGTGAGTCTGGCCGGGTAAAGAATTCTTGGTGAGGCCTGCAGTTCATTGAGCCTTTTCACAATATCCCAACATTTTTTTTGGGCTCGGAGTGTTTCATCAGAGAAGTCTGCTGTAAATCTTAGTGATGTTCCTTTGTATGTGATTTTCTTCTTTGATCTTGCTGCTTTCAGTATTCTATATCTATAGTTTTTGTCATTCTAATTAAGATGTGTCTTGGAGTATTCTTATTGGGGTTACTTTTAACTGGCACCCTAAGGGCCTCATGAATCTGTAGGCAAGCATTCTTTAGTTTTGGGAACTTCTCAGCAGTGATGGCTTTGACAGTTTCTTCTTCATCAGGGTTTTCTTCTTGCTCGTCTAGGACCCCAATGTAGGATCAATGGTTTAGTGTTTGGTAATTTAGTGCTTTTAGTGACATTATTAAATATCACTGTCACTGTCTTCACTGTCTTCCTGTTCATCATCGATATGCTCGAGCTGGAACCAGTAACATCTCCATATGTCCTGTCTCATGCTAGTAGAGCCCAAGGGCACATGCTTGCTCCAGGAACATAAAGAGCCTCAAACCATTCCATCAGGTCATGGGAATGAGGTCTAATAGACACTTTCTGATGACCATTAGAAGATGTAAATGAAGAATCCAGTATCATGAAATGCTAATCTGAAAAGTTCTGGATATCCCACTAAAGACCTGGGCTAGTAGCACATCAGATGACTATAGGTTTTGTATTCACATACAATTAAACTTCAAGTGTTGCCTTTATAAACTTATGTTGTTACAGAGCCAAAATAACTCATGTGATAGATCTTCCAGATAAAAATAACTCATGTGATAGACTACTGGAGGGAGTCTAGCTTTAATTTCTATATCTGTAACAGATGTAAATACCTGCAAGACTAGTCAAATAACCTATGAACTATTATTCTAGCTTTAATCCAAATCAAGCAGTCCAGTTCTGAGCTCTCCTTGGATTGCTGAGATTATGGTTTTGTTTAAAAAAACAAAACCATGAAATCTGTAGTGAATGAAGACCTCTAAAGAATATTAAAGTAAGCATTTACTATTGAGACTTCAAATCAAGTATTCTGAAAAATGACTCAAAACTATTTATTTTGCATGCCAGGGATTTAACCCAGGGCCTTTCATATGAGGCTGCACTCTATCACCAAGCCACATCAGCAGCTTTTTTTTTTTTTTATCAAATTAAGGAAAAGCAAACACTCCTTAAAGAACCATCAAATGTCGCTTGAATTTACTAAGGCAAAAATTATATAAACACCTTAAATTAATGAATATGTATTGTGCTATGTTAAAGAGCACATACTGTTGGAGGACGTGTCCTAATGAGCTCTTGGTCCCTGCAAGCCCAGAGCATTTACATTTGCTAAGAGCCATCTACATTTTGCCTGGAAGCTCTCAGGTAAATCACAGTGGTAGATTGGGGGCAGGATTGATAAAAAGTTTGTTGTTAATGGCTCTTTGAATGGCAGAATATTCTTACCATGAATTCTATATTAGCTGGTCAAAATATTTCTCTTATAGCTTCCACAGGTCCCCAAGAGGGATAGAGTCTTTTTCAGGAGGAAACCTGGCTGAGTTAGATCAAAGAGGAATGCTAAATCTGCCTCCTGGCAAGTGAGCATAACTTTCAGTTGTTCTAAAGGCAGAGTACGCAATATTATAAATATGGACCTTGTGAGAGTCTGGAGAATACAGCTGGCAGTATATATTCATGGTATAAAATATGATGCATTTCCCCATGTATTAAATCCTGAGTTGCTTTTTAGCTCAGGGATGTTGCCCCCTTCCCCAAGGTACCTTGCAACGGAGATTAGAGAAGCAGAAATTTGGCCCTGGTAAATTAGCATTTATAAGGCCTGGGTTAGGTGTGTGTACCTGGATATTTACATTTGAGTGCTGGGTGTTTGGTCCTTACTGAGATCCATCTTTCCAGGCTGGGCTGGGAACTTTTGTGTTTTGAACTAGACATCCATCTTGGCTTTGGATCCTGACCTGAGCACATGGTCTGAGTCCAGCTAGGAATTGGACATTTGGGGGTTCTCCTGACCTTAGATTGTATTAGCAGGGTTTATTTAATTATTGATGATAAGTAAAAGTTTTTAGAACTGTGCTAGACTCGTGAATTCTATCCATTTGCTGCAATGCAACCTTGAAATTAAAAGGGAACTTCTTTCCTTCCTTATTGTCAGGTATCCCAGCATTTCCGGAACATAACTGTCCTGTATGTAAAAAAGACCCCGAGGTTCAAAAATCCTGCTTTGAAAAAACAAAGTATGTGTAAGTGAAAGGATCCAGATGCTATAAGATACTTTCATTAAATTTACATCCTTTGATTCTAGTAGAAATATAAATATTCTCATTAAAAACTATTAGAGGATTAGCCCAGTGTGACAGTACATTGGGTAGGATGTTTGACTTTCATGTAGTCAGCCTGGTTCATTCCCTGACACCCCAGATGGTCTCCCAAGCCAGCCAGGAGTGATCCCAGAGTGCAGATCCAGGAATAAGTTCTGAGCATTGCCAAGTATAGCCAAAAACCAATGAAACAAAATTTTCCCCCAAAACACACAAAACGCTATTAGGATAAATACAATTATACTTCTGAACTTTGATCCATATATAGTAAATGTAGATCCTTTCTTGAATATATTTTGTATAAGAAAAAGAATAAAGAACATATTATGATACCAATATCCAAGGTCAGGCGAAATGTGGATCAGGAGGTCTTGACAAAGGTCAAAACTACCACAAATGTGTGGGAGCAGAGGTTAGGTAAGACAGAGAAAGGAACAGTGGATCAATGATTGTTGAAAGTCTATTACAATCCATAACAAATAAGAGATTGTTGAAAGTCTATTACAATCCACAACAAATAAGAGATGTGAAAGTCATACAACCCCTGGGAGAGGGGGGAGAGAAAGAGAGAGAGAGAGAGAGAGAGAGAGAGAGAGAGAGAGGATGGAGAACCTGCCATGGAGGCAGGCTAGGGAGTGGGGAGGGTATATCAGGGACATTGGTAGTAGGAGGTGGGCACTGGTGGAGGGATGGGTGCTGGAACACTGTATGATTTTAAACCCAAACGTGAACATTTTTGTAATTGTCAAAAATAAAAAAAAGAATAAAGAGACTGGATCTATATTGTGAATATAGATTGTTGAAAGTAATTTTCATATGAGATTCACTGTATCACTGTTCCGTCTTCCCGTTCATCATCAATTTGCTCGAGTGGGCAACAGTAACATCTCCATATGTCCTGTCTCATGCTAGTAGAGCCCAAGGGCATCTGCTTGCTCCAGGAACATAAAGAGCCTCAAACCATTACATCAGGTCATGGGAATGAGGTCTATAATTGTTACTGGTATTTGGCATATCAAATACAACACGGGTAGCTTGCCATGCTCTGCTGTGTGGGTAGTATGTTCTTGTACTCATCTCTAAATCCAGCATTTATTGATGAACCACGTGGCCGCTTGCAGCCGCGAGAGCCAGGCTGTGATTGGCTGGTCTGCTGGGTGGAGTCCTGACTAGAGGGAAGTCCAGATGTGGAAAATGGAGGCCCTCATGGAATGGGGGTCATCTGGCTTGTTGTGAGGCTCTGCTGGGGTGGCAGGCCAGGGCTAGAACCCGCCATCCCTCCTGGGCACCTCGTGAGCGGCTGGGCACAGGGAGAGCCAGTAGGAGCTCTGCCCCATGTCTGTGAGTCATATGAGATTATAGAAATATATTTGCTTTAAAATCCCACTGTCTACTGGTGATTATTTATTCTAATCTGGAATAAAAAATTGTAAGTGGTACATCTCAGTTCTGGATTGGGTATAGATTTGGTGTAAAAGGAAAAATTCTGAAACTGCCATGAAGATTCAGTAGAATATACTAGTCATCCAAGCAGGCTGGACATGAGAAAATCCAGAAAACTTTTCCAGCAGGAGAGAAAAAATAGAAGGTTGAGATCAGAGGGTGGGAATTCCGGAGGTGTTAAGGAAGAGGTCAGCTTTTCAAGTCTTTGATAATCTGATGGCCACCTGCTTAAAAGTCCTCTTTCCTGGTTCTACATAGTACATTCTTCCTGTCCTGGTCTTTCTTCTTTAACCTCTTTTTTATTCCAGTCATTTTATATTGATCTCCATACCAATCTTCTACTGCTACTTCTTGCATCTGATCCTTCTCTTTCCAATATACTTATTATTTCATTGGCACATTAATTTCTCTAAAGTGCTTACCTATTTTATTCCTTTCCAAAAAATTGTGAGTGGTTCCCCCCTTTATATACCAGACTTTCTACAATATAATACCAATATACCTTGTCAGTACTAGCTCTCTCTCTCTCTCCATGTGGCAGTATGGCATAGGAGAATAGTCATGAATTTAGGAGTAAAATAAGATTCAAATTACTACTCTGGCTTTAAAGAAAATAAAATGCCATATAGAAATCACTTATTGCTTCAAACCTTTTCTTTGCTTATCCACAAATGCTGTTATTAATTAAAGAGAAGGTAGGATATAATGACATCATATTAGTGAGAGTCTTGCATACTTTTGGCATAGCATGCTTTACCTCTATAGGTTATTATCTCTTTAGATGCACTGAAATTCCTTCATAGGTTAACCAGTTATAATCTGTCTTATGGTTTACAGTGACCAATTGATTTTTTAAAATTAGGAACCTGGTGGATTATCTGTAATTGTCATTGGGCACATTAATAAGGAAGTTATTTGCTCTTTTTTGGATTTTGTATAAGGCCTAAGCCACAACAACTAGTTCCTACAGCACATACCATTTTTTAGGTACAACTAGTCTATTGAACCATGGCTAAGTGGGTGTGCAGGACCCAAGAATCGGCAGCAGTACTTGGAGAGCAAATCTCTGATTCAAATAGATGAAACAAAGACCCATTGTAGGACTCAGAAGGCTAAACTTTTGTTAGATTTAGAAACCTTTAAAATGCTGATTCCACTTGCAAGTAGAAAAGAAAGAAAATACAAGAATATGAAGAAAATCCTCAGTATTCTAAGCATCCCTTCCTAAGAAGGAATCAAAATAAATGAACTGGCTGAATTAAGCCAATTAAGTGCTTAGAATAGTATTGTACATATTGTATATACTCAGTTAATATAAAATAGATGAAGTGAGTGAGTGAATGAATGATTAAAGACACCATGGCATGTATTTTCAAATGCTCAGGCAGAGTGTTGAGCATAGAGAAGATCCTTATTAATTCTTGATTCACAAAATATATGAACGCATACTGTAGTCAATCAAGAGTAATATTATATATATTTTTTGGGGGGCACCTGGCAATGTTCAAGGTTTACCCCTGCCTCTATACCCAGGAATCACTACTGGCAGTGCTCAGGGGACTTAATGGGATGCTGGGGATCAAACCTGTGTTGGCCATATGCAAGGCAAGTGCGTTAACCACTGTATTATCTCTCCGGTCCCTAATATTATGTCTTAAATGAAAGCTCATTTCTATACATTTCTAGTTTTAAAATATTTTTCAAAATATCTACATTATTATTATTTTCTTTTTGAAAGTCTCTAGGATCAAAGAGATAGTACAGTACGTAAGGTTTGCACTTGGTTGACCTGGGTTTGATCTCCACCACCTCATACGGTTTCCCCAAGACCACCAGAAATAATCCCTGAGTGCAGGGAAATACTGGTGTGCCCTGGACAAAATCCAGGACAGTGGTCAAGGATCCTCTTCTGCCCCAGGGGATGGGTGGCCAGCAGACAGAGAAAGACACAATAATCCATCAAAGTTTCAAAATGCTTTACTTAACACAGGTTTTGGCATACAAATCAGCAATAGGAAAACCCCAAACTTAGGGTTCCCGGCTGGGCCCCGGCCACGTGTAGGCCAAGATAGCTGCCACCACGTTGTTAAGGCCCTACAGAGAGGAAACAGCGAAGAGGCAAGAAGGGGAGCACCAGCAGAAAGGGGGGGAAATGCACCAAAAAGGAAGCAGACTAGTTTTTATATTCCTGCAACTCAGACCTCCCACTCCAATGGAAAGCTATCAGGGTCAAATCCCCTCAGGTAATTTCTCCCAGGACCTCACCTAGGCCCTTTGAGATGTTAATGTTGCCAAGCCAAGATCTGCCCTGGAAGTGCTCTGCAGACTAGAGTGGAGGAGTGGCTTCTGAGATGAACTGTGTCTCAGAATACAGAGGCATACATCTGTACCAAAGAATATACTATTGCCCGTTATATATTTCTCCAAGCTTTGACCAGAGTCCCATCTTTACTTCATGGTTGTTATGCGTCTGACTTATCAGAGAGCCATGCTTGCTTGCTTGGAGGCAAACAGCATTTCTCTCTGGCCTAATTACTTAGAGATCCAACATGGCAAGGCAAATATACTGGTAAGATCTAGCTAGTCCCATGATGATTGTGGTAGCATGAGAGAATATTTATACCAGCCAGTATAGAATACATGGTCAGATGAGCTGCCATCAAATGATCAAACTGTCATTTGAATGACAGTTTGACATTCAAACTGTCCTCCTTCTATTTACAAAGTGGCCTGCCGGAGGCAACTCCAGGCCAGATGCAGAGGCTCTGGGCAGCAGTGTACTGCAACATCTGAGTACAGACCCCAAAAGAGCAAGCCCTGAGCACAGCCAGGTATGGTCCAAACACCAAAATAAATTTCTTTTGTCTAACCCCCTCACAACAGGGAAGTGTCACTCTCTTAAAGTAGATAAGGAGAACACTGCTGCATGTAAGCTCCTCTATCTGCCTTTTCCTAGAGACTCACAAATAAATCTCGAAAGAGATTAACTAGCTGTAAAAATTTCTCAGACAACTGTGTCTGGGTAAGGACTCTTAGTGGGGCAGGCCAGTTCTCACCCTAACAAACCGCTGTAGCCTTTGCCACACCCCAGAGCCACTGTCATAACCAACTGCCCAATTAAGTATTCTGGATTTTCTGAAGCAACATCGCCCAACTCTACAACACTGACATCCAATTAGTAGCACATCGGATTGGATGGGATGTAATGTAGAAGGCAACCAATCTCAGCTAACAAAAACACTAACACAGAAATCTTGCAGCAATAGCTCAGTAACCCCTCAGACAAGGACTTAATGTCCCCACAGTGAGATACAACAATTTTCACAAAATTCACTCTACGAAAATATTTTTTTATCATTCCATTAGCCATCTAGTGGTAACAAGCAATATAAAGTAAACGATTGTGGGCCTGCTGCAGGGTCAGACTTGTAGAGTGGTTGGGACAATGGAGACAGGGTAGGAGGGAAGGTGACAGTGGAGGTGGTGGTGTTGGAATACCAAACATCTGATACAAATCATCAAGAGCAGCTTTGTACGCCGCGGTATTTAAATAAAGTGTGGGGTGGGGAATAAAGTGGATGAGAAGAATTGAAATTAGGAAATAGGTATTCTTAGAGTTAAAATAATTGGGGCCGGAGCAACAGCACAGGGGGCAGGGCATTTGCAATCCCCAGCATCCCATATGGTCCCCCGAACACTGCCAGGATTAATTCCTGAGCGAAGAGCCAGGAGTTCTTTTTGGGTGTGACCCAAAAAAAAAGGGCAAAATAATGTCTAAAATTAAGTTGAAAACACTTAACAGAATAAAAGATAAAATAATATAATTTCTTTTAAAGCTAGAAGAACAGGGAGAAACCTAAGCATATGGTGTACAGAATATGGTTGATAAATTTATTTGAAAAGAATGTTCTTTATTATTATTATTATTATTATTTTGCTTTTGGGTCACACCCGGCAATGCCCAGGGGTTACTCCTGGCTCTGCACTCAGGAATTACTCCTGATGGTGCTCAGGGGACCATATGGGATACCGGGATCGAACCCAGGCCGGCACTGGCCGGCCACATGCAAGGCAAATGCCCTACCCACTGGGCTATCGCTCCGGCCCCTAAGAATGTTATTTCTAAATACTGAGTTTGTTTCCTTTAGCGCTCCACTAAAAATTTTGTTAGTGTCATTCCAGTATAAGAGAAGAACAACCAAATTTCTCCTTCACAGTTATGTGGCCAAAGGCTCCATGAAGTCAATACTCTACCAAGTAGTAGATCTTGGAGTGAAATCCAGGGTGCCTGAGTATTCAGAAATAATTATAGCTGGGGGGATGTTGATGTGAGCCTGACACAGAGAATATGAATTGGGTAAGTTTGGCTAGAATGAAGAGGGAATAAAGGAAATCACGTTAAAGAAGTCAGTGAAACTGTCTACAGAGTGCCCTAAATAATACAATAAAGAATTTAACTACCCATGCTAGTCATTTGAAGTTATTGTTTTGATCCTAGAATCCTTTTCTTCTTTTCAGTGAGAAACCTTACATGAGATGCCAATATGCGCACAAATTCAGAGGAGGTGACTTCTCCAAGCTGTTCTACCTGCCTGTCCTCAGCCTCTCTTAGAGAAACAACTGAAAAGTCCTGGGCACTAGGGAGATGTCTTAGGAAAGGTAGTGATATTTCCAAACAACATGGAGAGCGGGGAGATGGACACTCACCGCCCTTCTCCTGTGGACACAAAAAACACAGAAGCAGGGCTGCCAGTGGAAGGCAAAACCCAGATGCTGAAGACAGGAGGGTGAATCTGAGCCAGGCAGGACCAGATCAGCTATTTTCACTTGAGAGCTATGGAAGAGAAAACAATTGCCAAAGTGGGGGAGGCTGCAGGTGACTTCTGGCTGTGATGAAAGAAATGCTGCTCTTTTTTTTTTTTTTTGTCACACCCAGCAATGCTCAGGGGTTTCTCCTGGCTCTTCTCTCAGGAATTACTCCTGGTGGTGAGAATGCTGCTCTTTAACTGTGTTGCCAGAGCTGGTACAGCAGGTAGGGCACTTGCCTTGCATGCAGACCTGAGTTTGATGCCCTCACATCCCATATGGTCACCCTGAGTCTGCCAGGTGTGCTCCCTGAGTGCAGAGCCAAGAGGATCCCCTGAGCCCATCCAGGAGTGACCCCCAAACCAAAAGCCAAAATAAAACAAAAACCATAAAAACTGTGTTTCAGTGATTTAGGTATATTTGATACACTCTGGCCAAAGGAATAGAAAGTGATCCTATTTTCAAGTAAACGAAATTAGAAATCAGAACTTTGCTATATTAAAACTAAAGTATTTGAAATACTTAAAGTATTTGAAATACTTAAAGTTTTGAAATACTTTATACTTAAAGGAGGACTGAGTCCTCCTTCAAAGAGGCCAAAATGAATAAAATTTCACCTAAAATTCTAACATGAAGGGAATAATGGCTCCACAGTGCTCATTCCTGTGAAGGAAACAGGAACCCCTTTTGCAGGGAGTCTGAATAAACAACACATTAATTCTCAATCCTTAAAAAATTATTTTCCGGGGTGGGGGAAGGGGATTAAGCATAATTAATCTCCCTTAAAAGCAAAATGAAAAATCCAGGATATTTCCTGTGCTTTCATAAAATAAGCAATCCAAGTGAAACAACCAATGACAAGAGATTCCGACGCATATTCATTTGGTCCAGAATAAATAGCACTTTGGCAGACTGTGTTGATGAGGGCAATCTCCTCTTCCTCTGTGTTTCTGAAACTTGTGATGCAAGTGTTCCCGCCCTCTTCTGAAAACACAGAACGCCTGACTCAGGCAGGCAGCTGCCAGAGTTTAACGACGCTCCCCAGCCCAACACTTCCCCTCTGGAGCGAGAACCACCGCAGAGATGAAGCTGGTGAGCTGGTGCTGGCTGAGCTCCGCCGTCTTTGCCGCCTATGGTTACTTAGTTGTGGCAAACAACAAAACGAAGGAAATGCAAGATGAAACAGCCAAGGACGCCTGCCCCGTGAGACTAGAGAGCAGAGGGAAATGTGGGGAGGGAGGTGAGTGCAGCTATCAGGTGAACCTGCCCCCGCTCACTCTTCAGCTCCCAGGGACGCTGGGCAGGGTGGAAGAGATGTTCAAAGAAGTTGAGAACCTCAAAGAAATGGTAAATAGCCTGAAGAAATGCTGCCAAGACTGCAAGCTGCAGGCAGATGACAACCAAGAGCCAGGCAAACAGGGATTGCTGTTACCCAACGCAGGAGCCCCAGCTGGTGACAGCAGGGTGGGGAATTAGAGAACCAGGTTAACAAGCTGTCCTCTGACCTCAGGAACGCGAAGGAAGAGATCGACTTGCTTCAGGGTCGCCTGGAGAAGCTGAATCTTATGAATATGAACAAAGTAGAAAATTATGTTGATAGCAAAGTGGCAAATCTGACCTTCGTGGTCAATAATTTGAATGGCAAATGTTCCTCTAATTGTTCCAATCAAGAACAAATACAATCTCGTCCAGGTATGTTTTCTGGTTATTATTTATGATTGTTGTACAGCTAGAAAGTATCTAGAAGCATTAGCTTCAGCAAATAAGTTGGATGACTGGTGGAATGAATTATGACTTTTTCTTCTTAAAAGTAATAGAGGGTGAAAATGCCCACCTTTGTAAATGTGTATATAGAAATGACTTAATTACAAAAATCTTAATTAGTTCCATACCCATTAGGAAGCGGTTTCAGAGGTCTTATTTGCTGTTGCTAGAGTTAAGGCACAAACAGTAGTGACTGAATATCTAAATGTTTTAGTACCTTTAACTCTTCTATTCCTTCACTGAGATGTGAAAATAGGCAGTGTTTGCCATTGTATTCTGTTCAGAGGAATTACTGTCTTTATGTTCATCTTACTGTTCCTTCTCACATGACAAACAGATCTTTGAAAGATTTTAGTGTACAGTCTCAATTTTCTAGTGAAAATGGAAAACTTAGAAATGGATAAAGGCAGCAGTATGATTTCACATGCATCCGAAGGTCTTTTACTTTGAGACCTAAAGGTACAAATAAATGTGTATTAAGGGGAGAGCTTTGGCATGCACCAAGAGAAGACATTTTTAACCTTCTCCTGACATTAGAATTCAAGCATATATTAAACAGTATATGGCCCACATTCTCACAATCCCAACTAGTCTGATTAACTACGGAAAGTACATTAAAAGAATGAACCTGACTTCCTACACTACTTATGAACTGCAGTTGTGGTCCTGCTTCTCCCAAATACTGGCTTTCCACCAGAGAGTGAACCAACTTCCTCACGTCATTGATGCTATTCTTTACCTCCACTTCCCATGACCCTGAAAGCTGGGGCAGGGATCACATTCGCCTCTATAAGCACCTCATGCATGCTTTATCTGAAGGGCCACCACCAGTGAAAACAAGTGGAGTTTCAAAGACCGCTCTTTCTAATGCTCTTGGCAGCCTGTACCGGAAAGGGTCCTGTAGATTACAAAGGCCTTTCACATCTTAGATGGGATCCCTGGGTATACAAATCTAATACTTCTTAGCAACTTGTCGTGTATGAATGAGATACTAATGTCCAATTTTCTACAAATTTTTTGGAAAATATCTTTAAGTTTGGAAGAATATTTTGTGTACTAAAACATGTAAATAAGGGTGTGTGTGTATGGGTGTGTGTCTCTCAGTAGTTTATATTAATCTTACCATATCTGACATGGTTCATAAAATAATCTAGGAGTAAAGACCTGTATTTGAGTCCTACAGAATCATGTTAGTTGATTACTACTTATCCGGACCTGTGGTTCCTTTTTAGAAACAAAACACGAAACTTACTGAAACCATAATTTTCTCTTTTTGCTGTTGCTTGTTGTGGATGTTGTCAATACTCTGTGATAACAGTGTTCAAGAGCTCTGTGTGTTCAAAAACTTCATCTGCCTTGTAATACCAGATACTTCCTCTGAGACCTTAACACACATTCTAAAAATAAATTCCAGTAAGCTTAGCAGAGTAAGATTTCTTAGTAATACCCATTGACTGAATTATCAACTATTTCTTTTGTTGTTATTTTGGGGTCACACCCAACAGTTCCAGGGCTTACTACTGGTTCTGCATTCAGGGACGAGGTAGTGGGGGATCTAAGCCAGGTTTGCTCTCTGCAAAAGACCCTTATTTATTGTCTTTGGTCCAAACCTTCTCTTTGGTCCATCAAATTGCTTTTGTACATATAAAGAATTCTTTGGATGTATGGTTTTAATTAACAAAATACAATGCTTTTCTTTTCCTCTCCCTTCAGTTCAACATCTAATATATAAAGATTGTTCCGAGTACTACACAATAGGCAAAAGAAGTAGTGAGACCTACAGAGTTACACCAAATTCCAAATTCAGTAGCTTTGACGTCTACTGTGACATGGAGACCATGGGGGCGGCTGGACAGTGCTGCAGGCGCGTCTCGATGGAAGCACCAACTTCACCAGAACATGGCAAGACTATAAAACAGGCTTTGGGAATCTCCAAAGAGAGTTTTGGCTGGGGAATGAAAAAATTCATCTTCTGACCAAGAGTAAGGATATGATTCTAAGAGTGGATCTAGAAGACTTTAATGGTGTCAAACTATATGCCTTGTATGATCATTTTTATGTGGCCAATGAGTTTCTCAAATACCGTTTACACATTGGCAATTACAATGGTACAGCTGGTGATGCCTTACATTTCAGTAAACATTACAACCATGACCTGAAATTTTTCACCACCCCAGACAGAGACAATGACCGTTATCCCTCTGGGAACTGTGGACTCTACTATAGCTCAGGCTGGTGGTTTGATGCATGTCTTTCTGCAAACTTAAATGGCAAATATTATCACCAAAAATACAAAGGTATACGTAATGGAATTTTCTGGGGCACGTGGCCAGGTATAAGCGAGACACAGCCTAATGATTATAAGACCTCCTTCAAAAAGGCCAAAATGATGATTAGACCCAAACACTTTAAGCCTTAAATAACAATGCTCATTCTCCTGGGCATTAATGATCTAAAGAGGGCAATTAATTCCTTCAGCACTTTGGAATATGTTTCATACTACTATCTCTATGGCTAAAAGTTTACTTTGCGCAATGAAATCTTATGCAAGGATTAGAAAAAATCTAAAACATATACAATTTTAAGTAATCTTTTGTGTCTTATGCTATTATCCAAATGAACATCTGCAAGCAATTGGGAATATTGAGAATTATATATTAGATGAATAATTCTCTTTATTTTTATTAATGGAAAAGTTTTCTATTACTTGCAAAGGTATTTGTCTTGAAATAACCCAATTCTCATTTGGAGGGAAACTTACTCTGCTAATGGTCATTACTTTGGATCAGGAAGATCAAACAGTTTATAGATTCCAGACAAAGTAAAATGTAAAAATAAAACCTGTTCACCTACTAATAGTAAATATTAAATATTTGTTTAAATATTTCTAAATGTGTAGCATAATGTCACTCCTGAAAGTATCCAAAACATTCATTTAACCTTAAAGAACATACTTTTATGACTCTATGTATTTTCTGATAAAAACTGCATCACCAAAAAATTACCTTTCTCTACTCTGCACAATATTTTCATTTTAAAATTGCTCACCCAGCGGCTAGAGCAATAGCACAGTGGGTGGGGCATTTGCCTTGCATGCGGCCAACCTGGGTTCAATCCCCAGCATCCCATATGGTCCCCCCGGGCACCTCCAGGAGTAATTCCTGAGTGCAGAGCCAGGAGTAACCCCTGAGTGTCGCTGGGTGTGACTCAAAAAGCAAAAAGTAAAATGAAATAAAATTGCTCGCCTAGTGCTGGACTACCAGGAATGGTAGTCTTTAGAAGTATTAGCTCTGGGCAGAGAATGAAACATTTATTTATGGGATCTGGTACTCTGATAGTCAATTTTATATGTAAAACAATGTCATTAAATAATTAACTTCATAGAAAACCAAATTTATAGGCAAATAGATAAAAATATATATATTTATAAAACTATAGCGTTTGAAATCTATGGCAGAGTTTTAATATTATATTTTTAACCCTAATTGATATATTACTTACCTTAGTATTAGAAGATTCAAACATAGGTGTTAGTTTTTTTACCAAAGTATTTTGAATTTTTATTATCAGTAATAAATTCTAAAATTCCAATTATATTTTAAAATTTTAAATAATTTAAATCTACATAAAATTTAATATAATTAAATTTTCACTGTAAAAAAGTTCATTTCAGAGAACATCATTATTCTCCTGCACGTTTTGTAAAACCCTCTAGAATAAAATTTGAAATAACAAACTATTTGTGCATATACAGAAATACATTCAATTTTTAATTTCTAGGCTCTAATACAATAATCAGGTCTTCAAAATAACTTCACAAAAGTACATCCTTACCTATTATTTGAAAATTATTTAGGAAAACAATTGTTTTAGACACAAAGTTAATTTTTCAAATATTGTCTTTATAAATATTTCTAATAAAAAATGAGCAAAATAGGGGCCAGGAAGATGTCTCAGATAACATGTGCTGCATTTAGGAGGTGTAGGTTCAATCTTAGGCACCACCTGGTCCCCTAAGCAACTCTAGGAGAAACCCTCTAGTCCTCAAAACAGAAACAAAATTAAATTAGCATTTTAAAGTATACAACATACAAAGTTTCAAGAAAACCTGATGAGAACTAAATTATTATGAATACTTTTAAAGTATTAACGCAAGAAAAATGCAGATAGAGTTAGGCAAAGAACAAATTGTAAAATATCACTGCAAACTTTGAGGGTGAGTATCTAAAAAATATGAAATGTTAGTGAAATTGGTTAATTTTGTTTTTAAAAGACTAAGAATTTTATAGCATAAAATATATTTTAGATAAGCATATTTGTATACTTTGTATAATTAATACATGCATACATTATGACCACAAAAATTAGGTAAATTTTTGTGGTCACAAATAGGATTATCAAAAAATATTGTAAAACAAAAGAGCTCAAAGAGAGTGTCCACTGATTTCATGGGAACTAAGTATCACTTAGATTCATGAATTATATACCAGTTCTCCTAAAGTGATACTTGCCCTATTATTCACATCTACAAAGGATCAAAATTTTATTTTCACATTATACTCATTTTTTCAAACAAAAAAGTTCTTTAATAAAAATGCCTTTTTGAAATAATATTATGTCACTTATAAAATATATCTTGGACTTTGACAAATGGAATGTACTGATAAAATAGATTATATGTGAGTATTTCATCATAACAAAACTGTTTAAAATATGGACTGACTGTTAACAAATATATTACTTTGGAGTCTTATTTTGGTTCCATTTGAATAGCTAATGTTTGTTATCTCAATCATAGTTATTTCTGAACATCAGCACTCTAAAAATACTAGTACTAGGTTTTTAGACACTCCAAGTAACAATTGATTCTCTCACTTCTAGAAAAACAATCAATTTTTTTTCTGATAAATAGTAATGCTCCAAGAAAATTAATAACACATTCATTTAATAAAGAAATAGTTTAGGCCCACATCTGCCATCTTTCCAGGAGAGAAACACCACAGCTCCACAACTAATCCTGAAAAGAACATGATGTCATTAACTTTCCCCAGCATAATGTAGGGTGAAAACTATGGGGCCTACTTGAAATGGCGGCAGCAGATTCCCTTTTCTGCCTGAAGGCACAGCTGCCAGAAACCACACCAGACACAGAGAAATGGCTGAGTTCCACAACTGAACCTCAGCAAGCTACCAAGTCACCAAACTGAACCTCAGCAAGCTACCAAGTCACCAAACTGTTACACTTTCATAGCACTTGGACCACACAGTCGCATATGCGACTGCACAGTGCCTCTAAATTTCATATTATGTTAGCCCAGTAGGATCACAACAATTCTGATGGGAAAATAGAGTGAACAGCACCAAGCTGAGTGAGTGAAATAATAACACAGAGGCTCAGCTAGCACCAACCAGTTCAGTAAATCTGACAATGACTTTAGAAACAACATGTAAGATATAGCAATTAACATTTACTGATCTAAGTTTTGATAATTACATTTACCTTTGTGTTGTAACAAATGATATTAAAGTTGTTTTTCCCTTTAAGGGGGCAGGTCAGGTGGTGGGTGGAAAATGGGGGACACTGAGAGAAGGTCGCACTGGTGGTGTGATTGGTGTTGGAACATTTAATGCCTGAAACAACTGTATCATGATTTAAACAATTCGTAAACCATGGTGTTATAATAAAATTTTTATTTAAAAAAAGAAAGAGCTTAAATATACAACATTTCACAATATCCTAGTAACAAAACTTCTGGCCCTTATATTTGAATGTTTACTCAAGAAAATTTTGTAGGGTTTGGAGTGATAGTACAACCGTAGGGCATTTGCCTGACGTGCAGCGCATAGGTCCCCTGATCCTGTCAAGAGTGATCCCTGAACACACGATAACTTCTAAATGTATGTATTGCAATCCACAATGTGTAAAGAAGGAAGAGAGAGAAAGAAAGAGAGAGAGAGAAGAGATAAAGAACCTACCATAGAGGCAGACTAGAGGAGGAGGGGGGAGGATTGGGGATATGATGGTGGGAAATGGACACTGGTGGAGGGATGTCTGAAACACCGTATGTCTGAAACTCAAACATGAACATCTTTGTAATTGTATATCTCATAGTGGTATAATAAAATATTTAAAAAATAAAAAGTTTTTAACATCAGCAACAGATATGAATTTAATTTTTCAAAAGAAATTAAAATAGACAACTGACAAAATATTTGTTTTCACTAAAACACAAAATAAAACAATGAGCACACACACCAAAAAAGAGTGATACCTGAACTCAGAGCCAGGAGTAGGCCCTGTGCACCGTGGAGATGTGGCCCCCAAACAACAAACAAACAAAACAAAGTCTTTAAAGGTAAATGTGATGGGTAATATGATCATGATAAACTCATTTAGAATTCTTATTTTTTCCTAAATAGTTAATATCTTAAAGACTTAACATCTATTTATTCAATGTAGAAACAAATATTGTTTGTAATATGCCAAAAACCAGTAACAATTATAGACCTCATTCCCATGACCTGAAGGAATGGTCTGAGGCTCTTTGTGTTCCTGGAGCAAGCAGATGCCCTTGGCACACTAGCATGCAACAGAACATATGGAGATGTTACTGGTGCCCACTCGAGCAAATGGATGAACAATGGGAAGACAAGTGACAAGTGAAAGTAGTACTTTTATATCTTTACTACTTGATGAAAAATTGTATGTTTAATTAATCTCTACAATATTCTTTCATTTTTTAGAAGACCTTAATGAGTAGTATTTCATTAACAGATTAAATAACAGGGACACTATTATATAATTTTCATCTAAAATAGCACTGGTATGTTTGAAGTTCAAAGGTTTCAGTTTCAGTTTGTAGCATTCAATTCCATCTCTTTTTGTAATCACACTGTTGCTTCTCTGGTTTAGTCTTCATGACTCTGAATAACGCAAACACTTCCTAATCGTAGCCCATGGCTCCAGTCTCAGTCTATTTCAATCAACCCTACAATCATTGTTCAAAATCACAATCAATTCTAATCTTTTGTATCACATAGGCCTGCTTAAAACCTTTCAAGTATTTCTTAAAATCTGGCAAGTAAGTCACGCACTAATTTTTGCCTACTGTCAAGAGTCTTCTTTTGTTACTTCCTAGTCCCGGACCACATTGAACTTTGGCTTTATTTTTTTCTTTTTTGAAGAAACCATGTTCTCTCATACTGTGATTACACTACATGTACTGATCCTTTAGCGTACATAGAATGCCATCCACACCCCTGCTGGGTTTTGTTTTATCACCCATGATTAATAGCAAGGACCCAAGAACCAGAAATTAGATTTGAATTTCAGCAGCTTTACTGTGTGCAATTGTGAAAATGTTGCTAATTTCACTGTTCTTTGGTTCCTCCTCTTATGTAGTAATGACAACAGCAGAATTTACCTGATAGAACTTATTGAGAGGATTAACTAAACCTATCTAGAGCACTTAGACCATACATAGAGTTAGGGATCTGGAATCTTTACTCTTTGGTTCTTCCTGTCCCTTACATTCCTTATAATACATTATTCAACAGCTATCTAAAGTCTCTCCTAAAGTGGGAAATACTGCCCAGATGCTTGGGAGTAGGGGACAGTTGTAGCCTTTTGGTGCAAATCCAGGGAACCGTCTGTTTGTTCACTTATATGAGTAGTGCATCTTTTGAATGCTACATGGAGAGATTAGACTGTTTGAGGAAGGATGGAAGTATATACACACGCAGAAAACAAACATGAATGAGGGCATGAACCTAAACCTAAACCTAACCTGCCTAGCACTTAGTACAATAACCAGCATATGGAAACAACCCACATGTCCAATGACAGATGAATGGAGAAAGACGCTATGTCATATACACACATGCAATGCTACACAGCTGTTAGAACTTTCGAGTATTATGTTAAGTGAAATAAATCAGAGGGATGATAAGATATGTTGTGGAACTCCTTCCTGAAGGAAACAGCTCTACAGTCAATTGCTTTCCAGTGCTTTTTGCAGGCAGATATGTTTCCTTTCAGCTATGCTGAGGTGGGATTTAAGGTATGAAAGAGAAGGCTACATTCATTAGGTCTCCAGTGATATTTCAGGGGCATGATGTAGTAGGGCGGGTGGCAGTGGCAGATGTGAAGGGGAGAGAAAAGGAGTCCTTTTCCCTGCCTCTTTCATACTCATTCACTAATCAAAGCATACTTTACAGAATAGTCTCTGCATAAGATTTCCACTGGGAAAAAATGTGATAAAGGAAATTTTAAAAGATTTGAAAAGACAGGCTGAAAATTACCATGATAGGCATTTGATAATACTGAAAGATGGTAAGTTAAACATGGGGCGAGAGCTATAGGACAGTGAGTAGGGCACTTTGCGTTGCACAGGGCCAAGCCAGCTTTGATCTTTGGTACCCCTTAGGGTCCTTCAAGCCCCACCAGAATGATCCCTGAGTCCAGAGCTAAAGGAAGCCCTGAGCACTACTAAGTGAGGCCCCCAAACAAACAAAACACCCTTTACTATTTGTGTAAAGTGAAGTTCTGAGGAGTTAATTAACTTGCTGGAGGCTGCAAAACTGAAACAGGAGGGGCTGGAGTGATAGCCCAGTGGGTAGGGTGTTTGCCTTGCACGTGGCCAGCCCTGCCGGCCCAGGTTCAATCCCCGCATCCCATATGGTCCCCAAGCACCGCCAGGAGTAATTCCTGAGTGCAGAGCCAGGAGTAACACCTAAGCATTGCTGGGTGTGACCCAAAAAAGCAAAAAACAAAACAAAACAAAACAAAAAAAAACCTGAAACAGGGAGACCAAGACCTAAAATCCATTTTTGTTAAACCTCTCTCCACATTTTGCCAATTAGATTTTCCTTGTGTTCAATGGTATTAAAGATTAAAATATATTCTGAGTTTGAGTAAAAGATATTTTTGTATCTAGCCTTATCTAACAGTAAAATTCCTATCTTTTCAATAGAAGGTTATTACTGGCATCCATTTTTATTATACAAATATACATTTAAATAAGGAAACGTGGAACAAAGGTTAAAGTATAATGACTCAAACAATGAATGGAGAAGGAGAAAACACAGGTAACCGTTTATGATCTCAGAGTAACAAAGGTCTTCTGGGCACAAAATACTGAAGCTGTTAAAAGACTGATGATTTGAATTTAAACAAAACATGAAACTTCTATAGAAGATAGTACTATATTGTATACTGGGAACTTTCATTAGAGAATAAAACTTAAATGTTTCACAGAAGAGAATAAAGTATGTGTGGTGATGGATGCGTTGGCTGGATGGGTGGATCCTTTCATAAAGTATACATACATACATACAGAAAACCATCCCGATGTTTATTTTAAAGTTTTTCAATTACATTTCAATAAAGCTGAAAAAATAATAGAAATTTCCATGTAGAGGAAAACCCTAAGCAAATTTAAAATATAACCAAGTCTTTTTTGAAATTCATGTTATACAGAGGTCTGTGACCCTCTAAGAAAATCAATATAATCGAACAATGAAAAGAGAACAAAGAGAATTCACAAACAGTGAAGTCCAAACAGCTCTGTATTAGCTATGCTTTTAAATTCTGTAAAGTTTATGTTTTAACATCTGCCCTACAAGCTTGTGCTGGAAACGCCTAGTCCTAGAAAACCTGATAATATGCCTGAGTCACTTTGCCTCGGCCTTCAGTTTTTTTTTCTTTTGGATCATACCCAGCAATACTCAGGGGTTACTCCTGGCTCTGCACTAGAATTAGTGCTGGTAGTGCTCTGGGGGAACCATGTGGGATGCCAGGGATGGAACCCTGATCAGTCGCATGCAAGGCAATTACCCTACCCTCTGTACCCTATCTTTGGCCACCTCCTTTTTTTTGCTAGTTCCTCTTACATGCTTTTCCAATACAAATGAACCCATTTTGTTCATTGTAGATTACTCTCCATATTTTCTTTTTGCTCGAAATTTTACCTTAAGCATGTGATTTGCAATATTGATGATGGTAAGGTTTAATGCAAAACAAAATCCAACACCATACCCTCCACTGTTTTCTTTATTAAATCCTCATATATGACCACTATATACTGTACCACATCTCAATAACATCTCAATAACAGGTGCTAGCTAATACAACATCTCCTATGCCTCATAACCATTGAAAAGATTCAAACAAGTCATCCTAGGCCTGTTTACACTGCCTCACCCTTCCTTCTAAAGGAAATCACAATAAAACATGTTCTCATTTTCCTTTCTCTCCCTGACTTCTGATTAAACCTAGGGCTTCCTCAGGGGGATCCATGGCATGCCCCCTTTTGTAAGCTGTGAGTAATAAATTGTTGTTTTGGAGTCAATCGTCTTCTGTTGGTCTTATTAACTAACAATTTCTATTAATATAATCTAATTTTAAAGGCCTTAACATTTTTAAAAACCCAATCTACTCATTTAAATATAAACTTGACTAAATGTAAACTTGACTAAAGACATGATAAAATAACATCTTTGTCCCCTCTATAGACAAATTCAAAAGAGTAAGTAGTACAGTGATGATATCCAACCCTCTCCTTCTCCACTACCATAAGCTCAATTCTGAAGATCATTTCTTAGGTTATTTTGCTTTGGCCATTTGTTATGCCCTTTCTACGTTTTTTTGTATTCCACATGAGAGATATAACTCTATATTTGTCCTTCTCCAACCTAACTTCACTCAGTATGGTATTCCTCAAATCCTACCATGTGTCAGAAAATTATATCATTTCATCTTTCCTTATATTTGAGAAATCAATTGTCTGTATGTATATATCATATATATACACAGTTTATATATATAAAGATTATATATATATAATAGTTTATTTATCCAGCCATCATCTGTTCTTGGACACTGGAATTGTTTCCAGAACTTGGTTATTGTGAACAGTGCTTCAATGAGTATAGATGTGCAAATGGGGACACTGGGGAGTGGTGAAGGGAAGCAAAGATACCAAGCGATTTCTACTCTGGTGGACAATGTGGTGTTGAATATTCTATGCATTAGTAACAGTATTATAAAAGATCATGGTTCCTATTTTTTAATTTTAAACAGCATTCAGTTATTGTGAGAATGTAAACTTTATACCTCTAAAAACAGCAACTATCACTTGTATCACTTGTTTTCCCATTGTTCATCGATTTGTTTGAGCGGGCACCAGTAACATCTCCATACGTCCTGATATAAGCAGGTGTATGCCAGGGGCATCTGCTTGCTCCAGGAACAGGAAAGCCTCAAACCATTCCTTTCAGTCATGGGAATGAGGTCCGTAATTATTACTGGTTTTTGGCATATCAAATAAAACACGGGTAGCTTGCCAGGCTCTGCTGTGTAGGTGGTATACTCTCAGTAGAAGGCTCTCATCTCGAGCATTTACTGATGAAACTCAAAGGGGAAAAATCAGGTTTTCTCTTGGGTAGAGCTCTGAGGAGCTGTGGAGTCCGGATGTTGAAAATGACTGACCTCATGGTGTGGGGGTTTCTCTGGCTTCCTGTTAGGCTCACTGGGATGACAGGTCACAACTAGAACCTGCCTAGTACTGTATACAGTGTATAATGTGAAAGATCCTGGGAAGGACCTGATCCTAACATCTAGTACTATCTAAGATGGAGCTGTGGGTCTGGAATGTCTCCTTCGGGGTAGCTGGCATGGAGGTGGAGGAAAGGGCGGAGGAGCCCAAATCTCCGCCCCAAGTCTGGCCAGCGTGGCCTCTCCCCGCACGCGTGTGAGCAAACCCTTGGAGCAATGTTGGACTCGGCCAGGGGCTGGCTGAGCCCCTTACCAACCACCGAAGGTCAGCTCCATGGGTTGCTTCCCATGTGGGGCCGAGTGGTGCTGCTGTGGGTCTGGAGTGGTTGGGTCTGGATCTCTTCCAGGATTGCCAAAGGAGCTGTGGGTCTTGCATGTTTCTCTTCCAGAGTAGCTGGCATGGAGGTGGAGGAAAAGGCGGAGGGAGCCCAAATCTTACATTATGAAGAATGTAAACGTTGTTTTTTTTTTTTTTTTTTTTTGCTTTTTTGGGTCACACCTGGCAATGCTCAGGGGTTACTCCTGGCTCTGCACTCAGAAATTACTCCTGGCGGTGCTCAGGGGACCATATGGGATGTGGGGGATCGAATCCAGGTGGGCCACAAGCAAGGCAAATGCCCTACCTGCTGGACTTCTCGCTGTAGCCCCAGAATACAAACTTTATAGTCTCTAAAAGCAGCAACTAATAAACTCAAAATTTTTGAAAGCACAAACTCGTGATCCAGACATTGATCTTTTTTCTATAAGAAAATTAAAAGCCAGATCTTGAAGAGATATTTGCACTATTCATTATAGCATGATTCACAACAGCAAGAGATGGAAACAATCTAAATATCCAGAACAGATAAACTCACAACCAAATGTGTTATATACATAAATGGAATAGTATTCAGCATTAAAAATGAAGGATGGCCCAAGATATAGCACAGGAGGTGAAACAATGACTTTACATACAGTTGTAGTGGCCAGGATCCTGGTTCAATTCCCCTGGTGATAGAGTTCCTTGAGTACTGTCAGAGGTTACTCCTAAACACAAAATCAGGAATACTCCCAGAGCATGGCTGTATGTGGTCCCAACTCCACCTATCCCAATTATATTTTAAAAGTGGAGAAAATTTTGTCACATATTACAACAGGGATAAAATTTTTTTTTTTAAAGTATTTTATTATACCACGTGAGATATACAAATAAAAAGATAAAAATGGGGTTCGTTTTTGGGGGGGGGTGGTTGTGTTTGGGTGTTTTGGGGGGTTTCGTGGGATAGGTTTGTGTGGTGTTGCTTTTTTTTCGGGTCGGGGGGGGGGGGTGGGGGGTGGGGGGGTGGGGGGGGGTGGGGTTTTTGTGTGTGGGTGTGTGGTGTTGAGAGTAAGGGATAGAAGGCATTATGCTAAGTTAAAAAATTACAAGAAGACAAATAATAAAAGACTCCACTTGTATAAATTAGTGATAGTGAAATTCATAGAAACTCAAAGTAAGATGGTCATTATCAGGGGTTGAGAGGAAGGGAAATGGAGAGTTATTTAGTGAATGTAGATCCTAAGCTTCACAAAATAAAAACTATTCTATAGATTGGTTATACAATGTGAAAATATTTAAAACAACTAAATTGGACATTTAAAAATGGTTGTTATATTTTTTTCAGATTTTATAAACTCAACAAGCCCATTGATCCAGCAAACTTATTAGAAATTTCATTGTGTTAGTTTTGTTTTATTTTGGGGTGACAGCTGGATCTGTTCAGGGGTGTGATCCTCACTTTGTGTCTCAGGGATAACTCCTGGTAATACTCAGTGGACCATATGTGGTGGCAGGGATCAGATACAGGTCAGCACACACAAGGAAAGACCTTTGCTTATCGTACTATCTCTCCAACCAATAAGTTGTTTATTTTTAATTATAAACATATTTTGTGTAATAATATAAGATTGAAAATAATCTAAACATTTTATGATAGGGAATTAGTTAAAGTAAGTTTTATTCATGCATTGAAACACAAAAAAGGAAGAATCAATATTGTCAACATAACCACCTTACCTAAAATACTATATAAATTCAAGGCAATTGTATCTAAACTTCTTCAAGGACTCATATCAGACTTTTATAAAGTGTGGAATCATAAAATCCCCCTCATAGCCAAAACCAAACTGAAAAACAGGAAACTGGGAGGCATCTCATTACTTAACTTGTATCTGTAATATAAAGCCATAATAATCAAAACAGTGTGGTACTAGAACTAAGAAAGACTCTGACCAATGGGTCAGACTAAAACAACCAAGAATAACCCCCCCACATATATGGGTAAGCTAATTTTTTAACAAAGGAGCTGAGAGTATGAAATGGAACAAAACAGCCTTTTCAACAAATGGTTTTGTTGAAATGCTGGATCCATATCTCACATCTTACACAAAAAGCCAACTCCAAAGTGGATCATATTCCTTGATATCAGACCTAAATCTATAAAGCACACTTGAAGAAAATATTGGCACAATGCTCTAATACTTAGGCCTTAAAGAAGCCTTCAAAATGATACCATTGGCAAAGGTTACAGAATCAAAACTAAATGAATGGGACTACATCAAGCCAAATTATTTCTGAATGGCAAAAAGGATGAGCTAAAATTAAAACAGCTGAGTGGGAGAAAATATTTGCAGTCAACACATCCAACAAAGCATTGATGTCCAGGCTATACAAAGTACTCACAAAGATTAACAACAACATAAAAAAATCTGATAGCTTCATCCAAAAATGGAAGAGGAAATGGACACTTCTTTCAAGAAGAGAAGGAGGAGGATGGTCAACAGGCACATGAAAAAATTTATCATCGTCACTTATTGTTAGGGAAATTTAAATTAAGACAACAATGAGACATCATCTTACAACATTGAGAATGTCACATATCAAAAAATATGAGGGGAACAATTTCTTTTTTGGAGGGGATGCGGTGGCAACAACCCTCACCCACTGCCATGGGAATACTGTCCGGTCTGACTACTATGGAAAATAGTATAGAGGGTACTCAGTAAACTCAGAATTCAGCTCCCATATGAAACCAGCAATTTCACTTTGGGGTATCTATTTCCAGAACAGAAAAGTATTCATTCAAAAGAATGCATGCCATTATTTAATACAGCTCTAAGTACAATACCTGAGATTTGGAATCAACATAGATGTTCAACAACAGATCATGAAAATTGGTATATACACACATTGGAATACTACACATAAGAAATGATAGAAACATGCAATTGATGGTAACATCGAACGAGCTGGAAGACAGCATGTTAAATGAAGCCAGAAGAAGGAAAACCCACAGGATAATATCACTTATATGCAGTATTTAGAATAACTGGATGAGGGAATACAATGGTTTAAAGGGCAGATGCCCAGATTAAACATGGCCCCAGAGTATAGGAAGCAGAAGGAAAGAGTGTAGAGAAGGAGGAAAGAGATAGATGAGAAGCAATGGGAGCTAGGTCAGGGGATTATGGTGCACAGTTGGTATACAGGGAGATCCAAACTTTAACAACAAACTTGAACAACCAAACTGAAACGTAGAAAGGTGCCTGTTAAGAGGGAAGACTTGGATAGTGGGTGCTTGGGGTGGGTTGGGGAATGAGAAGGAATCTAGAAACATTGATGAAGGGAAGCTGACACTGCTGGTAAAATTGGTGCTGACCAATTTTTATGCTCATGCAATACAGTATGTCTAAAACTCAACTATCAATAACTTTGTAAATCACGGTACTGTAACAAAATCGTATGTGTGTGCGTGTGTGTGTGTGTGTGTGTGAGAGAGAGAGAGAGAGAGAGAGGAGAGAGAGAGGAGGTCAGAGGATTAAGACAAAACTTAAGGTGCTTGCTTTGTGTGCAGCTGATCCCAATCTAATCCCTAGTACCATGGTCTTTCTTAGCTCTTCCAGGAGTGATTCTTAAGCACAGAGCCAGGAGTAAGACCTGAGCACTACTTAGTATGGCAGAATACAAAATAAAACAAAAAAATAAGACCAAAACAAACAAAAGCCAAACAAATAAAAATGCAATTATGTTTCGAACAACTGCAGGAAAGGGAGTCTAGATTGTGGAATGGTGCAGAAAGCAATATTTTTCTGCACCTTTGAACTTTGTACTATGTGCATATTTTATGCATTAAAAATAGTTACAATAGGCTTAACCTTATGGTTGAAAACATTTTTACAACCTTGTTCTGTCATCTGAATTTCCCTAGTCTGGTTTAATCTAGCTAATTGACCCTGGTTGCTTGCCTAATAAAATCTGAACTGAAAATGAAATATTGTCTTATTTTAGCTGCCTATTTTGTGTTTTCTATAGCAGACTCATTCACTGATAATTCCAATTATTGAATAATCAAATCTCAACAGTGCTCTCCTCAGTTTTATTCCCTCAAGTGTTCCCCAAAAGTGTGATTACCGCCCCCAATGGGGTGGGGCAGGAAACACAAAGAGCAGGCAGTGGTAGCCTCCAAGAGCAACCTGGGGCACTTTTTGTTTACAATAGGTATATGTCCTGGTAGGGGAGCACTAAGTGATTTCCCTAAAAAGGGGGTCAAATAAATTTGGTAATCTCTGCCTCAAAGAATCTGAATAAGAATACATTTTCTCCTGTATACAAAATATTTTAACTCCAAGATTTAATACTTAAATTTGTCACTGTCTCATCTAATATATTCAAAGACTTCCTAGATTACTAAAGATGCTGTGTTTCACAAGGTACACATTCTTTATGAGTAATAATCTTTCAAAAATCACCTTTATTTTTTCTCTGTAGAATTTTATTTTTTCAAAGGAGGAAAAAATATTATTAAATAGTTCTCCTAGCCCATATTTTTTTCAGTTTGGGTGCCAGGGATCAAACCCAAAGCTTGTAAGTTATACCAATGAGCTATATCCCAGACCCCTCCTAATTCTTATTTTAAAAAAAAGCAACCTTTGTTCAGGCACTATTAAAAAAAAACAACATCTGAGTTTAGATTCTTATTTTAATATTTACTCAACTGCTATAACAATAAAGAATCAATTAAATATAGTGGAAAAGTTATTAAATATACACACTCAATTTATCCCGATTTATCAGTAATGGAACCAAAAGAGCTAAAGCTTCTCTGGTAGGGCCACAGTGGTATTTCCTCTGGCCTGCGTCTGGCCCTTAGTCCATGCTCAGAGATTTTCAGAAAGAGTATGAGAAGGTAATCCTCATAGGTAGGAAGCAAGGAACTCTCCGATCTTAGATGCACTCAATTTTCAACACTCTTCAGACTCTCCTCTTGGCACAGGTCACAGCCTAGTAAAGACACAGTCCTGTCCAGATTGAATCTTCAGTTGTTCTATTCTGAATGTGCCAACAGTCAGCATACATTAACACAGACCTTTTTTCTTACCCTGAACTCTTCTTTATTGCATGATTTTACTGGTTGAATTTAGAGGTGCTACTCTACTTCACACAATGGTATATGGTCTCTATTCTCAAATAGTATTCCTCAAATTCCTTTACATTTTGAAATAGATATCAGTCATGTCAATACTTGCAAATATTTAAAAATATGAGCAGGTTCCCAAAGACTTCTTTCATACTGGAGAGCTTTTAAATTTCCACTTAACGGTGAGAGTTTGTATTGTTTAATAAATTAGCAGTATATTTGAAGTTTCTTGGCAGCAAAATAAAATGTTGAAAAATTATTTTTTGCAGTCTGCCTGAGTGTCTAAAGGGAAAATAAATTTAGTAGCATTAAAATGCATGTCCTCTAAGTATAGGCATTAGTGAGGAGAGATTAACTAGGGAAAAGAATAGGAAAACTAAAGAGAAATATTTAAATACAACTGTTAAATATTTATCTTTATTTTGTCTTTAATATACAATTTACTTTAAAAATAAATTTCTGAAATTCTGAAATAGCACTATTTACATGTGTGAATGTCAAGTGGAGAATGTCAGTTGATTGTATGCCTAGGTAGGAGACAGGACTAATTTCATGCCTGACTTTGCATCTGTCCAGTGAATAACCTAACTTCTCAGTTCTTCAGAATCTTTTTTTTTTTTTGGCTTTTTTGGGTCACAACCGGCAATGCTCAGGGGTTTCTCCCTGGCTCTGCACTCAAGAATTACTTCTGGCGGTGCTCGGGGACCATATGGGATGCCAGGGATCAAACCGGGACCGGCACAGGCCGGCGGCGTGCAAGGCAAACACCCTACCTGCTGGACTATCGCTCTGGCCCCATTCTTCAGAATCTTTAAGATGGAAATACTACCGTATAATTTTTATCTCTCAGAGAATAATTATGAAAGTTATATTACACACTTGATGGGCAGAGCTTCTACTGGTTTTCCCTGTGCCCAGCTGATCACAAGGTGCCTGGGAGAGAAGGCAGGTTCTAGCCCTGGCCCACCACCCCAAGCAGAGCCTCACAAGAAGCCAGAGGAACCCCCCACACCATGAGGGGCGCCATTTTCCACATCTGGACTCCCCACTCATCAGAGCTCCACCCAGCAGAAGAGCTGATCATAATCCCCGTTCATCAATAAATGCTCAAGATTAGAGGTGACTACAAGAACATTCCACCTGGGGCCGGAGCGGTAACCCAGCCTGGTAGGGCGCTTGCCTTGCACGTGGCCGGCCTGTGCTGGCCCAGGTTTGATCTCCAGCATCCCATATGGTCCCCCGAGCACCGCCAGGAGTAATTCCTGAGTGCAGAGCCAGGAGAAACCCCTGAGCATGGCCGGGTGTGACCCAAAAAAAGGAAAAAAAAAGAATATCCCACCCACACAGCAGAGCCTGGCAAGCTACCTGTGTCATATTTGATAAGCCAAAAACCAGTAACAATTATAGACCTCATTTCCATGACCTGATGAAATGGTTTGAGGCTCTTTACGTTCCTGGAGTGAGCAGATGTCCTTGGGCTATGTGACAGGATGCATGGAGATGTTACTGGTGCCCGTCAAGCAAATCGATGATCAACAGGAAGACAAGTGATACAAGTGATTACACACTTGAAATTATTTTGATTTTAAGCTTCTAGACAGTAACACTTGATTAACTCGATGGGAAAGAAATTGAAAATGTTTTCAGTTTTTAAAAAATATTTACAATTTCACTAGAGATTTTCTCATGAAAATTCCCAGGAGTGCTATAAAATTTCCATCCTAGACAATGAATGGGAATTTCAGTACCATTAGAAAACAACAAATTAGAAAAGGAAATCAAATTAGAAAAAAAGTCAACATTAATTCAAATTTTTTATTAGAGTTCATTTAACCTATTTATTAGGTTTGGGCTGTGAATTAAACCCTGAGCCTCACACATTAAGGCAAGTACTCTATTGCTCAACCACATTCCCAGCTCTTTA
>JAJIBD010012696.1:0-32566 GCA_021461705.1 Cryptotis parvus | reverse complement strand
AGTAGCGATGCGGTGCAAACTGCACATGCTCGCGTCTGACAGGCGGCGCTGCCTCGGCCCGGCTTAACTCCTTGCTCGCCCGCTCGCCCGCGCCGTCCCCCCGGCCCGCGGGTGCTGCCCCACGCCGCCGCCTCGAGCAGCTGGAAGCCGGTGGCGCTCTGGGCGCCTGCAAGCGCGCCCTGAGCCCGGATGGAGGCGCAGGTGGCTGCAGTGCAGGGCTTCCTGGGCCCTCCCGGCCAGATCGCCCCGACTGCATCGGGGTAATTCTGCAGTAGCACACACACACACACACACACACAAACACACACACACACACACACACACACACACACACATCCCTACGCCCCTGCCTTCCAGGTTGGAGCGGCGGGCGCGGCGGACTGTGTTGGTGCAACGCAAGCCCGGACCACCTCAGGGCCAAGGGCTACAGGCTGCTGCAAACACACTAAGTGCCATGTAGTGTTCCATGCACTTCGTGCGTTGAAACAGCCTTCAGGGGTCTTTGTATGACCCCATTTCCCAAGTGGAGGACTAAGAAATTGGCCTCAGGGAAGGCCTGATCCTCCAAGACTCTTCGCTGTATGCTGCCAAGATGAAAAGAGAAGACGGCCTGAGGTCAGCCCAGCTTCTTTAGAACAGTGGGGTCATCTGGAAATCTGAAGACCCTAGAGTCCTGCAGGAGGGAGCGGAGCATCCTGAATTGAGCTTGGCCCACAGACCAATCCCGGGCAGATCCTGCAGGAAGGCTGAGTTCACACTTCGGTCCTGGCACCTGAGCATCCGCCAAGAGGAACAGGACCACTTTAACTTTAGAATGCCCTTTTGAGGATGCCCTCTTGCTTTTAGGGGCCACGCCCAGCAGTACTCTGGCTTACTCTTGAACCTGCACGCAGAGAACACTACTGGCTGGCAAAGGGCACCATGTGTGGTGGCGGCCTAACCAGCCCCATGCACTATCACTCTGGTCCATGGCGGGGGGTCCCCTTTTGTAAAGAACTCCCTTTCCAATTCTCACACAGACCTTCTGAGTGGCCGGGTCTCCCAGTTTGGAGAGTTCTGATCACTGCTGCTTGGCGCTGAGGGGAGAAATGGGGGAGGGTAACAGGGCACTGTGTGTAACCCCTGCCAAACACAGGGGTTATCTCATGCTGCAGTTTCCAGAGCCCTCAGAGACCCACACAGGCCATGTGGTACAAAGAAGAGCCCAGCTTCATCCAACTGCTCTTCGACAGCCCAATGGATCCTGCCGGGGCTCCTGCCCCCCTGTCCAAAAATCCCCAAAAGGCATATCTAGGGACAGGTACTGTCCTAAGCCACAGTCTAAGTCTCACCCAGACACACCAAGTTCTTGGAAAGACTGTCCTTTCTGGAAGGAAAAACCCTGGGATTCAAAGAGACAGAGAGAGGAGTTACGTTGGTTCATGGAACCCAACATACAGCCATGTGATGTTAGTGGCAGAAACTGAGGCATGTCTCCCTCTCTGTAAGCTGGGGAGAGAGGGGCAGGCTATCACCTACTTCCAGAAGTGTGTTGGCTTAGACATGTCAACTCTTTGGTTCACAGTAAGTTTTCCAGTGAGGAAAGTGTTTTTCTTCTTGGCTGGGAGAGAGACGTGGGATACAGAGAAACTGCTAGAGAGGCCAGGGATGGCCTGTAGAGGAGCCCCGCAGCAAAGGAGGGGCTGTGCCCCTTGCAGGTCTGGTGCTGGGCGCTTGGCTGGCTGACAGGGCTTCCTTCTCCGACTCTGGGAGGCAGCATTGCGCAGAAGAAAGCCCTTTCCCTGGGCTGGAAAGGCAGGTCTGAATCCCCAGATACTTACTCATTAGGCGCAGGAGGGCAGAATCTAGCTCACACAACCATTTTAAGACCCACAAAACTATTAATATTCCTTTTTAAAATCAGAGGTAAAATAAGCTTTGATGTCAAAATAAATGTTTCCCTGTAGAATATTAATTTTTTTCATCCTGAGTGTAAAAGTCAGAGCCTAAAAGCTAAGACACCAGGTCTGGAATCAGAAATCTGGGTAGAAGGCACAGCCAGTTGCTGCTTTAATCCGGCTTTCCCGTGTACTAGAATCCATGAGCTGGTTGTGCTTATTCCTAGAACAGGAATATTTCTTTCCAACAAAAAGTTAATAATGGGCCAGAGCGATAGTCCAGTGGGTAGGGCATTTGCCTTGCACGCGCTGGCCCATGCCGGCCCGGGTTCGATCCTTGGCATCCCATATGGTTCCCCGAGCACCGCCAAGAGTAATTCCTGAGTGCAGAGCCAGGATTTACCCCTGAGCATTGCTGGGTGTGACCCAAAAAAAAGCAAAAAAAGAAAAAAAGGTCAATAATGACTTACTCTTGGCATTTCTCTGTGGGAAAGACAGTATCGTTTGTTTTGTTTTGTTTTGTTTTGTTTTGTTTTGTTTTGTTTTGTTTTGTTTGGGGCCGCATCTGGCACTGCTCAGATCTTACTCCTGGCTTTGTGCTTCTTTCTGGCTGTGCTTGGGATGACAGTGATCAAACCTGGATCAGTCACATGCAAGGCAAGTGCTCTACCAGCTGTTCTATCTCTTTGGTCCAGAAGAAAACTATTTTTATCCCCACTTAATAAATACAGAAGTCCAGGGCTCCAGAGAGATAGTACAGTGGGTAAGGGTTCAATCCCAAACATCCCATATGGTTCCCCCAGAACTGGCAGAAGTGATTACTGAGTGCAGAGCTGGGAATAACCCCTGCACATCACCAGGTGTAGCCCCAAAACATAAATAATACATACATGCATACATACATACATACAAACATACAAACATACATAAACACATAATTAAATACATGTAGAAATCCTGTCTAAGGATAGTTGTATAGTTTGGTCAAGTCATATCTGCCAGAAAAGGCAAAAACCATTTCATCTCGGGTCTTCTGGCATCCACTCAAAGTCTTTCGCATCCATATCTAGATGATATCAAGTAAGACTGGGTTGTGTCCAGGACAAAACAGTTGACCTGCTGCAGTAGTTGACGGAAAAGAGCATGCATAGGAACTGGAAAACGCGGCTTCAAGTACTTGCCCGAGGCTGAGTTCAGACCTCAGTGCTGATCATACTGGGGGTAATCCTGATCCTCTTTCTCAAAAAAGGGCCCAGAAGAAGGTGACTTTAAAAGTGCCATGGTGAAAAGTAGTAAAGGGATCTACAGGATAGCCTTTCAGTAACTGCATTGCAAATCATAATGCCCAAAATTAAAGAAAGAGCCAGAAAGAGAGAGAGCAACAGAGAGAGAGGAGAGAGGGAGAAAGGAACAGAGAAGAGAGAGAGCAACAGAGAAGAGAGAAACAGAGAAGAGAGAGAGAGAAGAAAAGTGTCTGCTGTACAGCCAGGCTGAGAGGGGTATGGTGGGAGAGAAACTGGAGATATTGGTGGTGGGAAATGTAAACTGGTAAAGAGATGAGTGCTGGAACATCCTGACTGAAACCTCCAATCATAAACAACTTTATCTCACAGTGATTCAATTAAAAAAATTAATAAGGGGCCGGAATGATAGCACAGTGGGGATGGCGCCTGCCTTGCACGCAGCTGACTCGGGTTTGATCCCCGGCATCCATATGGTCCCCGAGCACTGCCAGGAGTAATTTCTGAGCAAAGAGCCAGGAGTAACCCCAGAGCATTTCCGGTGTGACCCAAAAAAGAAAATAATAATAATAATAATAATAATAATAATAATAATAATAAAATGGCCAAAAAAAGTTTAAATAAATAAAAACAAAAAGTGCCACAGACAAGAGTGAAGCTTAATGTCACCACATGAGCGAAAGCAATCCTCACAGCTCTGTGGTCAGGGATCCCTAAAGAGAGAAAAGATAATGTGTAGCAATGACCAGGTCCCTGGTTTTCCACCCAAAGGATGTAAGGTTGCAGGACTGGGAGAGCAGGTGGTCCTGGGTGAAGGTGGTCACAGTGAAATCAGTTCTAGTGATTCTAGTGATTCATGGAGAGGTACAAGGTGGAACCGTCAAACACATCCAGCCCCACTCCACTAGCACAGCAACTCACACCAAGCCCACCTTTGCTGCCTTGTCTTATTAAAGCAATCTGCTCAGGCCCCAGATCCCAGCTGAAAGGTTCACTTGTCTTGCATCACTTGTCTTCTCGTTGTTCATCGATTTGCTCAAGTGGGCACCAGTAACATCTCCATTCGTTGAGAATGAGATCCATTATTGTTAGTTTTTGGCATATCGAATACACCACGGGTAGTTTGCCAGGCTCTGCTGTGGCTCTGGGTATGACACAGGTTATTTTATATATTTAATCTTTCTGAGTCTACTTTTTCATCAGCAAAATGGAGATGGTTATAATCTGAAACCCCATGGCTATTTTTTCCAGTTGCTTGTTTGGGGATGGTTACCTCCAGACTCGCAGACATGGGGCAGAGCTGCTACTGGCTCTCCCTGTGACCAGCCGCTCACGAGGCGCCAGGAGGGATGGTGGATTCTAGCCCTGGCCCACCACCCCAGCAGAGCCTCACAAGAAGCCAGAGGAACCCCACACCATAAGGGCCACCATTTTCCACATCCGGACTTCTCTCTCGTCAGAACTCCACCCAGCAGACCAGCCTATCAGCTCCCGGCCGTGCGGTTAATCAATAAATGCTGGACTTAGAGATGACTACAAGAATATGCTACCTGCACGGAAGAGCCTGGCAAGCTACCCGTGTTGTATTTGATATATATGCCAAATACCAGTAACAATTATAGACCTCATTCGGAATGGATTGAGGCTCTTTATGTTCCTGGAGCAAGCAGATGCCTTGGGCTCTACTAGCATGAGACAGGACATATGGAGATGTTACTGGGGCCCGCTCGAGCAAATCGATGATGAACAGGAAGACAGTGATACAGTGACAGTGATACCTCCCAAACAGTGCTCAGGGGGCTGGGGCTCATTCTTGGTGTACTCAGCTGAGTAGATCAGGTTGTTCAAGGCTAGGACCTGAGAATGTGCTGCTGCCTGGGCCCCTGTTGTGCCAAGGATGCCCCAAACCACTCCTGGAGGCACCCCAGGGGGTCTCTAGGGCTACATCTGATGATGCCTGAGGGGCAGAGGAGAAGAAGCTGAGGTAACAGGGATGGAACCAGGATTGAGCACATACAAAGGAAGGGTACTGCCCCCCCAACACCCCCCGTGCTTCCTCCTCCTGTCCCATGGTTGTTTTTGCCTTTTTCAGGAGATTGTTTTGGTTTAGTTGGGGCCATACCCAGCCTTTTAAGCAACCCTACCCACCCCCTATCCTGCACGGCTGTTTTAAGCATAGACATGAGGGTACATGTTAGCAGAGTGTCAGGCACAGAGTACATAGTTAGGGATTGTCATGCCGAGTCCCTGCCTCAGTAGACAGTTAATGATAGTTCTCTTCGCGGCTCTCTTCAACTGCTAAGATGGGAAAAGCAGCCTTGTAATCTCTAAAGTGCCTTGAACATGTAAGGTTCTTAGCCATACTCTTCTGACAGGCAAGAACTTTTCGGCCCTTCTACAAAGAAAACTTTCCACGAAGGGGCTGCTCTTGTCCACCACAAGTAATTTTCAGGATTACTTTCAAAGGCACCAGAAGGATTTCTGTGTGCTTGTTAGAGAGGCTTGGCTCCCCGGAGGTTGCCCTCTGACCACAAGGCAGGAGAGACGTGGCTCAAGACGGTGATTTCAGGAGAGGCGTTGGGCCCGCAGCCAGATCAGGAAGGGCCTGGAACATGGAAATTGGAGGTTGAGAGAGAACTATGTATAGTCTGCCCCAGATGCTGTGATAAGAAAGAAAGGCGTGAGGCAGGGGCAGGGGAAGTGCTGAAGTCAAAGCACTTTGGTTTGGAGTTATTTGAACCAGCTTTCTAAGAGAACCAGCGGGATGGGGGAAGATCTGAGCGCCTATGGCCTGAGCTGGCAGTAGGAGAGACGGGCAAGGTGCTCTGCTGGAGTCTGAAAAGCGGGGAGTCCCTTTGTAATAACCCCTTCTTGAAATAGGAAGGAGGAAGTATACCGAGGCAGAGGAGAGTGGGAGTCTGTACCATGTAGGGGTTCTTTCACCAAAACCAACTTCCGCGGCTAGAGCAATAGTACAGCAGGTTAGAAGCTTGCCTTGCATGTGGCTGACCCAGATTCTGTCCCTGTCATTCCATATGGTTCCTCTGGCCCTGCCAAGAGTGATCCCTGAGTGCAGAGGCAGGAGCAAGCCCTTAGCACTACCAGGGGTGATCCCAAAACAAAACAAACAAACAATAACAAAAGAACTTCATCTCTTCTCAGTTCATCAAAGAACTGGATGGGGACTGGAACAATGGTACTATGGGTAGGGTGCTTGCTTTGCATGTATCTGATCTGGGTTCGATCTCTGGCACCCCATATGGTCCCCCACGCCCACTAGGAGTGAACACAGAGCCAGGAGTAAGGCCTGAGCACCTCCAAGTGTGAACCTTTCAAAAAATTCAAAAATGGTTGAAAGGATCTGATGAAGCCACTCCCAAATGTGAAGGGAATGTCAGCAAAATAGGTTTGAAAAGGTTTGGATGGACTTTGGGAACCTGAGTGGAGAGTTTCTTCAGGTATTGCTGCTGGTAAGCTTGGTTCCTATCTTTCTATCATCAATGCTCAAGTGGTGAAGAACTGAATTGGCCTAAGCTGAGACCTGCATCGTCCATTTGTTGACCTGGGAATAAGCCCCTTTACCTTCTCACACCCTCCCTATCCAGTGAGGTGTAAGTAGTGAAAGAGACACCAAGGTTCTGTTACTCAAAGGAAGGGAAAGGTTGGTCTGCAGCATCCAGTGACTGTCCAAGATGTGAGCAAAGCAGACAGGACATGGAATTCGCACCCGGTCCAAGGCTGTGGAAGGCTCTTGGCTAAGGGAAATGAAGGACAAAACAGATATGCCTCAAGAAAACCAGCAGTGGGGCCGGAGTGATAGCACAGCGGGTAGGGTGTTTGCCTTGCACATGGCCAACCTGGGTTCGGGTCCCCGGCATCCCATATGGTCCCTAGCACCACCAGGAGTAATTCCTGAGCAAAGAGCCAGGAAATAACCCCTGAGCGTCACTGGGTGTGACCCAAAAAAGAAAAAGAAAGAAAGAAAACCAGCAGGGAGAGAAGTCAGAGGGCTGGAGCACATGCCTTGCATGCCTGGGACCCCCACATTCGATCTCCTGCACCCACTGGATCCCTGAGCACATTTGGGTGTGGCCCTGGTACCCCTCGCAGGAGACCTGATCATTGAACTATTGAGAGGAGCTCCAGGGCTCCCCTGAGTATTGTTGGGGACCTTCCCAACCCCCTTACCCCAAGGGGAAAAGACTCTGGGAAATTGCTGGGCAGGAAGGCACAGATTGCTGGGTAAAAATCCCTGTGCCTACCGGCGTGGTATTGAAGTAGACACAGACTACGAGCTTCACAAAGCCGGGAGGGAGTGGGTGATGGGCCAGGAAAATGCAAGGGGTGGCTCAGGATGTTCTTGAACCATTCTATAAGCCTGTGCCAGGTGGAAAGGGATGTCTGAGGGGAAGGAGCATGAGGCCCTGGGGAAAATGGCCACCGCTGACTGCAGGTTTCTCAGGACCAGAATCCTTCTCCAGGGCTGCGAGCAGTATTCGTATTCTTGCTTTGGGGAGCATTTTGAACTCATGTCCCTCCTTTCAGTCACCAAGAAGAAAACGCAGTGGCTAAGAACCACACAGAATTCATAAACACCTCGAATCTGAAAATAAAGAACCCACAATTTTGAGGATGCATCCATAAAGCACTAAGACATGAGGGTGTGTATGTGCAGTAAGTCAGAACTGACAATTAGCTCAGGTTCGTGGCACCAGAAGAAAATCCAAGGGGAGAGAAAGGTCAAGGCTGAAAGAAATCAGAGAGAAAAATAGGAACAAAAGCTGAAATCACACCAGTTTATCCTTCTAAGTGAAGGTGCATACTGTGAAGGCGTTTTAATTTGAGGGGCAGGAGGAATAGAATTAATTATGAACCTTGGACATTAGTGAGGGGAGCCCCTCAACCTACTTACCCCCTCAGCTGCTCTCATTTCTGACCCAGCTGCCAGCCCAGGTGCTGGGTAAATTTGAAAGAATTTCTGCCCTGGAGATTAGAAACCAAACTCCAAGCTGGTCACCTCCCTCCGTGCCTTCCTTTTGCCAGGATACAAGGAGCTTAGTCGTCTGAGGAAGGACAAAGGGGTATTGTGGAGGGGAGCCTGGCTATGCGAAAGCTTTGCAACTCAAATCTTTTATGCTGCTATCTAAGCCATACTGCCCAGGGGAACACTGTGTGCCTGTCCCAACTTCACTGTATCAGTTCAAAGAGAAATTTCAGCCAGACACACTGATTGCAGAAGGGTATCTTGGGACTTGGCAACGTTAATAGGTTAAGAATTTCTATCACAACATCTCAATCCAAGTCCCAATTCCTGGCCCCACTAGGTCCGGAGATGGGAAAATCTTTCTTTTTTGTATATTGGAGTCACAATTTTCTCCCAGAGTTGCTGGCTGAAAGGCTGCCCAGCTTAGGAAAGGGGAGGGGGTGGGTGGGTGACGTGTATCACTGAGGGCCAAGGGTCAAGGGTTGGATAAAACCTGTTCAACTTTTTTTCTTATCCCTTTTGATCCTTCTCAAATGCTTCCCACTTCTGCTTCCAGAAAGCTCTACCTCTCTGAAGGGTGTAGATAGAATCCCAAGACAGACTCCTGTCTTGTCTGGGCAATGAGTTCAATTGAGGTGCCGTGTCAGTCTCCAAAGGTAATGAGTGACTAAGTATGAATTTAGTGTCTTGTCTTCCCTAAAACCAGGCTCTTGTAAGAAGTGGACTCCTGCTTCACGGACACTGTGCAGTCCAGCAGGCATTCACGTGCCGCGGGCTATGCAAAGGATCAGGGTCCTGCAGATCAAGAAGATTGAGGCTGATTTTCATGAACATGGCACCAAAAGCAGAGGAAACCCTGCCCCTCCCAAAGCTGGAGCCAAAGCAAATGCTTTGAAGGCAAACACAACAAAATGAATCAAAACAAAAACAGTGCTAAGAGGCATCCACAGTCACACACAAAAAGAAGACCCATGGAGCCAGAGTGATAGTACAGCAGGTAGGGCATTTGCCTTGCATGAAGCCAAGCTGGGTTCTGTCTCTGGCATCCCGTAGGATTGCCTGAGCACGGCCAGGAGTAATTCCTGAGTGCAGAGCCAGAAGTAACCCCTGAGCACCACCTGGTGTGACCCAAAAAAGCAAAAAAAAGCAAAAAAAGAAAGAAGACTCACACCTCACCCCTGGTCCAACTGTCAGCCCAAGAAGTTGGAGGTAAGAAGGTGGCCCAGAAGAGCACCCCCAGGAGAAACGAAGCTTGACCACGTGCCATCCTCAAGTTCCCTTTGTCCATTGAGTCAGCCTAGAAAAAGATAGAAGATAACAATGTACTAGTGTTCACCATGGCTGTCAAGCACCAGATTACACAGGCTGTGAAGAAGCTCTGTGACATTGACATGGCGGCCAAGGTCAACATCCTAATCAGACCTGATGGAGAGAAGAAGGCATCTATTTGCCTGGCTCCTGACTAGGAAGCCTTCGGGGTTGCCAAAAAAATTGGGATCATCTAAACTGAGCCCAGCTGGAAAATTCTAAATATAATTAAAATAGGTTTTTTTTTTGTTTTTTTTTTTTGGGGGGGGGTCACACCCGGCAGTGCTCAGGGGTTTCTCCTGGCTCTGCACTCAGGAATTACTCCCTGGTGGTGCTGGGGATTGAACCTGGGCCAGCATGGACCAGCCGTGTGCAAGCAAACGCCCTACCCACTGGGCTATCGCTCCGGCCCCTTAAAATAGTTTTTAAAGGATTTGAGCTTATGTACAAAGTATATGAGAACAATCTATGATGGCCTCTAACAAAATAGACCCCACACACAGCCATGTGCCTAGTCACTTGATCACTTGATCACTTGAATCCCGTTACTCATCGATTTGCTCGAGCGGGCGCCAGTAACATTTCCATTGGACCCTATCACGTGCCAATGTAGCCCAATGGCATCTGGTTGATTCAGGAATATGAAGAGCCTCAAACCGTTCCTTCAGGGTCTTAACAAGGAAGTCTGACCATCTTGTAGGTGGGCGGCCACGTGATCTTTTGACATCCCGTGGGATCCAGTCGGTAACGGCTCTAGTCCAGCGGTTGTCTCCAAATCGCATGTGCCTAGTAACTGCTTTCAATTCTGCACTTTCCAACAATGATCCGTGTTCTATGATAGACTTTGTTTCCATGACTGGGCTTTATCTCCGCTACACTCTCTTTGTTAAGCCAATGCTCAAATGTTGGCTGAAAATTGACCAGAATTTGCAAAGTTTCATACTCATTCCATGAAAAGACTGCACCTCTTTCTTACCCACAGTTTAAGTCACGCTTGCTTTCACTTACATCTTTCATCAAGATACAGATGTGGGAAGGGGAAATGACATCTTTGGTATTTTTCTATATCCACAGACAATAAAGTGAGAGCTATAATCTTCTTAGGCATACAATAAAGCATCGAGGAACAGGGAGGATGGGGCAAAGCAATAGTATAGCCAGTAGGGCAATTGCCTTGTATGCAGTCCCAGGTTCAATCCTTGGCATCCCATATGGTCCCCTGAGCCCACCAGGAGTTACCCTGAGCACCACTGGATGTGCTCCCAGCCCTCAAAAAAGGAACAGAGAGGAAAGAATGATGGACTCTCCAGTGACCTGAAGGAAGAACCCAGAGTGTGCTCAGCAGCACATCTATTTCCAAGAGACTAAGGAGGGGCTGCTTGCTCATGGGTAAGCCCCCTTCATGAACAGCTGGATTATGGGAGACTGATGTCAGTTGTATCACATCCTTCACTTTTACTATTTAAATCCCAATTCCTACTCTAAGCCGCGTGTTTTCCCAGCGTAGTGGTGGGTCACTCTCCCTTTCTAACACACTACATGGAACTGGATGATACCTGGAACTCTAAGAATATCAAAGGGAGACTCTAGGGGATCTCTGGCATGGGATTAGGAAGTGTGGATGAATTTGGGTGGGTGTGGCAGAGCAATAAAGGGGAGGGGAGAGAAAGGGTTCAGTACTTTTTACTTGAAATCATTCATACCACCTCCCTCCCAGAATCTCACAAAACCAAGCCTCCAGACTGCACCAGACAATAAGCTTTGATTCCTTTTTTTTTCTCCAGTGAAGAATACGTTGAATATGTCATTTCTCTTGCAGGATGTAACATGGGCTGGGATTAGAACAAGGCCAAACTTAACTCAGTCGTCTGTTCCTTCAAGATGTGGCAACTGCCAGACTACAAGAACATGGTGGGACTCTGGTGACACTCGTGTGGTCATGGACTAATTGCTCTGAAGAGGTAACAGAGATTGAGTTAATATCAAAAGTGTATGCGCTCCCGCTGTTGCGAACATGGTCCCGGACTGCCCCAAGGCCCTGTCACTCCCCACCATCTTAACAGTTGGAGGCAGTGACTCAAAGAAGTTGGCATTAAACTTGAGGGTTGGGAAATTTGAGGCAAATTCTGTTGTTTTTTTTACTATCTGACTCTTTTACTGCTTATTGAGTTAACTGTCAACTTCACTGAATCTCAGTTTCCTACTTTACCAATGATATCAATACTTTAAGAATGTTTTAAAAGTTTTATATGGGGCTGGAGTGATAGCACAGCAGGTAGGGTGTCTGCCTTGCACATGGCCTACCTGGGTTCAATCCCCAGCATCCCATATGGTCCCCCGAGCACCGCCAGGAGTAATTCCTGGTGCAGAGCCAGGAGTATCCCCTGAGTGTCACTGGGTGTGACCCAAAAAGCAATAAATAAATAAATAAATAAATAAATAAATAAATAAATAAATAGTAAAATAAAAGCTTTATCAGAAAAATGATTTGTATTTCTTATAAAGCAGTCACATAACAGAAACGAACACAGCAGAAACTAAAAACATTGCATCAGATTTTTTTTTCTTTTTGGGCCACACCCAGAGATGCTCAGGGGTACTCCTGGCTCTGAACTCAGGAATAACTACATCAGATTTTTATACCAGCAAGATAATCACTGTTAATAACTGGAGAAAATTTCTCTATATTTCTGTATAGATTTTGATATATGGTTGTATATATACAGTTTTACATAAAATAAATCATTTTTACAATTTTTCTATAAATTTCACTTTACACTAATCTTCCCACATCAAGAAACAATTATCCAACAGAAATTTTTTTTATTTTTTTATTTTTACAATTACAAAGATATACAATTAAAAAGTTCATATTTGAGTTTTGGTCATACAGTGTTCCAGCACCCATCCCTCCACCAGTGCCCATCTCCCACCACCAACGTCCCCGGTTCCCTCCCTCCTCCCCTGCCCTCCTCCATGGCAGGTTCTTTATTTCTTTCCCTTTCTCTTTCTCTTTTCCTTCCCTTCCAAACTATGGATTACAGAACATACATTAAAGGGTTGTCATGTGTATCTTTTGCCTCTATTTAATGTTCAGTTCTAGGTTGGCATTAGTACCCTCGACAATTGTTAGCACACTGTTCCATTTTCTGTCTTACCTAGCCTCTGACTCCCACACGTTTGTGATAATTTCCACCTTTGACAAGACCTCCTAATATATGTTTCACTTGACCTTGTTATCCAATAGAAATTATGATTGCTACTTATGATTATATTTTCTAGATAATCACACTAATTTACTTATTAGGTCCCAACTGGTGAATATTTAGGTTGGGTTTGTTTTTTGTACCTTGTTGATGCTAAAAACATCAGTGAAAATACTGCCCTCCAAGTATACCTTTCATAAATACAAACTGCAAGAAATGTTAAATGTTATAGCTCAAGAAAAGACACAAAAACCATAAAAAGAAGTGAGAGCAGAGATGAGAATGGAAATAAAAGTTCTAGAATCCCCCAGATTCTCACCTCTGTGAATGGCTTCCAGTTTTCTATGCATTGTTCCATGCTCCACCGGTTTAAGTGGCAAGTGCTTTTCGGGGAATTTTCTCTCTGAATATGCCAATGGATTTATTTCAGTGTTACTTGCAAGCACAGTCATCTGTGCGCTGCGAGGAAATCCCTGCATTTAGGCTGAGACCCTGACAGAGCATCTGAAAGAGCCTGACAGCCCACGAGATCTGTGGTGTCTGGGAAAAGCAGCGGTGACGGCTGTCAGCAGGGCAGTGCCAGCTGGTTTCCTCTTCTAGGGATCTGTGTGTTTTGCCCCATCCTGGACCTTCTGCTCAATCCTGCCAACCTCTCTGACTCAATCTTTTCGTGGGGCCCCTTGAAAGGGAAAGGGGCTAGTGCTCCCTCTTCTAAGCCCAAGCTTTCCAGGAAACCTAATGTGGAAATTCCCTTTTGGAAAGGTGCCCTTCCATACCATCCCTCTGAAAACCCCAGAGCTCGTGCCTGCAGGAACACAGCTCCCCAGTCTTTCCCCAGCTCCACATCTCGACACTTTGTTGGTGGCAAAGCAAAGTTGGTCCTTCCTTAACCGGAAGATTGATCTTCCTGAGAAAGAGTCTACCTATCTCCATCCTTTGTGGCATGAATGAGAGAGAGCTGCCTGGAATGAGAGTATGAATGAGAGAGAGGTGCCTGGAATGAGAGTCAAGACAGAGCCAGGAGTCCAGAGCTGGAAACGGAGAGAATATTCTTTCCATTGTTCCCAATTTCATCCTTGTCATTTGATGCCATAGTTTTCTAGAACCCTTCCCTGAAACTAGGCAAAACTGAGCAGGAACAAAGTACAGAAGCTTAAAGTCTTCACCTGAGGCAGAGCTTAAAGTCCCGTGAACTTACAGAGGACCAAAAAGGGAAGCGCAGAGGCTCAAAAAAGGGAAGACTCGGCTGGGTGAGGAACGTAGGCTACCACTAGGTGGCGCTGAGAGATAGAGTCCATCGTCCTGGTGGGCAGTGCCCTGGACTTCGCCCTTAAAGTTGAATTCTGTCACCTGGACTAACTACTCCCTTCACGGAAAGGAACTGGCAAGGAAGTTTGCAGTAGGGTATGAGCCCTGACACTTCCCGTAAAATTTCTGAGCCTAAGCACCAGAAGGTAAAGGCCTGACCGATCGAAGGAGATAATAGACCTACTGGATTCACGCCAACCCACTGAAGGAAGGTGGAAGGGACAGCAGCCTGGCTCTGTCCTCTGGCTCTCTTCAGTCCTCTCCATCTTCCCTCCTCGGGGAATCCGGGGCCCTGAGTTACTTGCTCCTTCTGCAACCACTCAGCCTGGAAGGTGACCTGCAAGGGAATATGTGTTTCCCCAAGATATGAGAAATTCACTGCTTGCATTTGGTCCCAATCCTCTTCCTGCCAGCTTGGCAAAGGTGCTTGGAGAAGACCCAGGGACACAAAAGAGGCTCCAGGGTCCAATTTGCCATGCACTTAGCCTCTTCCTCCACCAAGACCTGCCTCCCCATATCCTGGCCACTGCAGAGATTCCCTACACAGGTGCTGAGTGTGCAGGAGCAGTTTTCTAGCTCAACAGACCTCTCACACTATTAGTTCAAGTCTGAGATAAGATGGGGAGGGGAGGGACTTAGGCAGAAGGAAACTTTGAGGTGAGCTCAGGGCGAGAGGAAAACTTCCTTCTTTGGGTCTGTCATGAGCTGAAGAGACAATAATGACCAGCATTATTGAGCACGTAATCATTGCCAGTACCAAGCTAAGTGCCAGGGCAGGAATTTGACTCCAGGAAGTAGGACCCCAGAGGCCACACACTGTCACCTAAGAGAAAACTCAAGTGTCTACAAGAACAGGAAATGGGGCCAAGATGCCACAAACTCCCTGGCATATTGGCCTGAGCTTCCTTGCTTTCTTAGCAGACTTCTAGACTCTTCCCTCACGTGGTATCCCCAGGCTGCTATAGAACCTGCCACCTACTTGGAATTGGTCCCTGCTCAGTCCCTCCCACCCCTGCCACACACACGTGAGCCATTGTTTTCACCTGAGATAAAAGCTGATAGAGAAATAAGACAGCTGGTTTAAAACTAGGTGGTGGCAAGTTCAAGAGCGCTCTAGCATCCTGGCTAGATGGCTGGATCTAGCCAGTTCCCGTTCTACCAGCTCCACCAGCTCTGAGCTCAGCTTCTCTCTCTCCCTCCTGGCCTTTCCCTCTCTCCCTCCCTCCTGCCCATGAGCCCCTCCTCCGCCCCTGCTTGAGAGCCTGCAGCTGCACTGGAGAGCTCATTTGGCATTGATGTATGGTGCAATGATGTCAGTTCTACCCCGTGTTCCCCTCTAGGGCTGTGGTGTTCTGAGATCACTGGAGTGTTGGAATATGAAGTAACGTCAAGAAGTCCACACCAGACAACCCCAGTCCTCAGGTGCATGAAAGTTCAGTTCCCTCAGCCTTCAGATCCAATGATGGGGGAGCCCAGACCTATGTTTCTGAATCACTGTCCCCCAGGATTCTGTGATGTCTTCTTACAAAGGGGACCCACTGCACAGAACCTCGCTGCTCCTCCACCGGGCCCTCCACCCCCACCCGCCCCACTTCTCTTTCTTGGCCCCAGGTCCCTACTCTCTGTGCCCAAGAAGTCTTGCTACTCTTTCACCTTTCTCATACTTTCAAGCTCCATCCTCCTTTATTTCTTCCCGATATCTATTTTTCCTTGTGGAATGACTTAGCTTTCGTAAAACACATTTATGTGCCAGATCTTCGCTGGACAATGGGTTAGTACGAGTAAATTAGACATGTCTGATTTAGTGAAGAGACCATGTTTATACAGTAATGCTTCTCCATCCAATATCATAGGTGCTAGCTGCATGCAGCTATTGCGCTCTTAACATGCTTAACACGTAGGCAGCACCTCAGTTAGAAACTCTAGAAGGGGCTGGAGCGATAGTCCAGCAGGTAGGGCATTTTCGCCTTGCACGTGCCTGACCCGGGTTCCATCCCTGACATCCCCTATGGTCCCCTGAGCACCGCCAGGAGTAATTTCTGAGTGCAGAGCCAGGATAACCCCTGAGCATTGCCAGGTGTGACTCAAAAAGCAAAAAGAAGGAGGAGGAGGAGGAGGAGGAGGAGGAGGAGGAGGAGAAACACTAGGAGATTCTCACAGAGGCACCCAATCTCCACCTTTACAACCACCATTTCAGGAAAAATTTCCTACTCCCATCCTCTGCCTGGCTTGCTCTGGTGGCAGAGCCGACAGCTGGCCTGGACAGACTAGTGTCAGCTGGCTGTCGGCTCTGCCAAAGTTCTACCAATACGCTTGCCAGGAAATGCCCAAAGCAGGAAATGCCAAAAGCAGGCATGTCTGGTTTGAAATCCAGTGTGTGCCTTTAGTTCAATGGCCATAATTTTTTTAATTGAATCACGTGAGTACACAGTTACAAAGCTGTTCCTGATCGGGTTTCATACAACGTTTCAACACATGTGCTTCCACCAGTGTACATTTCCCACCACTAATGTCCCCACTTCCCCTCGCACCACCCACCCCTGCCCCAGCCTCCGTCTAAGGCAGACACTTTTCACTGGCCACACTTATCTGGCTTTGGCATTTCTTCCCTTGTGCAGTGCCTGGGAAAGTCAGAACTCTATAAACATTTGTTAGTGAGTAACTGAGTCATTAATGAAAGAAAAGTCCAAGCTCAAGTTAGTACACTCCCACCCACTCACTCAACCATATGACCACCTGACTGCAGTGCACTAGCGTGCGGGTGTACACACACACACACACACACACACACACACATAGACACTCATGTACACACATATACATACACACAAACACACACATATACACACACATATACACACAGACACATTCACACATACATACATACACACATACACACCCCATTTCTGCCTCTGGGCCATGTCTTTTCTTTCTTACCTCAGACTTCTCTGTATGTCCAAGGTACTGCTGTCCTAACCCTACTTGGAGGGTACCTCTGAGGCTCTCTGGCCAAGCTCAGTTGTTCTCTATGCTCTTGCAGGCTTTGTAGTAGAAACAGCCTTCTAAACCTTCTCTGTAAATCCAGGGATCCCAAGCTCTGTCCTTGGATCCTGAGGCAAGGCTGGATCAGGCCTGGCCCCAGAGCTCCTGGGAGCCCGAGACAGGTCCTGCCCTCTTCTCTTTCTTTCTCTCCTCTTGGTGATGCTCTTGTCAGTGCAGGCTCTGACAGCAGATGGAAGGTTTTGATGCTTTGATTGGAGAATGTTTGAGTGAGGCAGAAGGGATGACTGGAGTCCAGAGAGCTGCTTAGAGAAAACACACGAGGCTGGGAAGTGGGGTCTCTGAAAGCTTTTGGACATGGGAAGATGAATTGTCAAACACTACGCTCATTTCTGTTCAGTTATCTTGCTCATCTACTTCAACCTTGCAACAAAGAGAGTCCCTTGAGAGCAGCTACCACATCTCAGCTTAGAGTAGATACTTAGCGACCAAGTGGAGTATCTGGTAAACATTCACGTTCCAGCAAATGCTTGTTCAAAGCATGACTAATAAAAGCTACTGCTCCTAGAGCACTTGCTATGAGCCAGTTACTATTCTATCTCATTTAATCCTTTCAACAACCCATGAGGCAAGAATTATTATTATTATTATTATTGCCATTTGCAAATGAGGAATCAGGAGGGAAAGTGGAACTGGATAATGTGGGAGAGATCTTGAGGTACTAGTGAAGGTATTAGTGGAGTGCTCTACAGCATACAAACACCTTAACACCATCAAAATCTACATCAGCAGGTTGAACACACCTGAAGGAGGATAGGAGTAATATTTGGCTGTTTGGGGCCAAAGAGACAGCACAGGGGTAAGGTACTTGTATGTGGCTGCCCTGGCACCACATGTGACTCCCCTACCCGGAGCACTGCCAAGAGTGATCTCAGAGCACAGAGTCAGGAGAAAGCCCTGACACAGCCAGATGTGGCCCCAAACCCCAGCGTGTGGCCACCCCGCCGTGTGGCCCCCCCCAACGTGTCCCAAACCCACAATGTGGCCCAAACCCCAAATCGCCACACCCCCACAAACACACACAATATCTTTTTGGTTGCTATTCTTAAATAAGTGATTTGAAAAACATGGAGTTAACCAGAGAGATGTCCTGGATGCCATCAGGTGTGAGAACAGACAAGACCATGTGGCTCTCTTTGAAGCAGGTCGTGTGAGTAATGGGACAGGGAACAAAATGCTTACATACATGTCTCACAGCCAGTGGCTATGAATACAAGAACCTGGCAATCAGCAAAAGCCAAAACTAGGACAGACCAATCCACAATGGCTGGCCACCCACCCTCCTCAGCTTCACTGGCCCAAGTTGCTCCTTCAACTCTGTACACAAGACCACTTTCTTCCTCTCTCTGTTCCATTTTCCACACTCTCCAACGCACCACTCCCTGCCAGACTCCTATCCGGCCCTTCCTAATCTCTTTTGAAGAGGAATTTCTCACACTACAGCATTCACGATGGTCCCAGAAAGATCTTGTCTTTACTTCAGCTTTGAAAAGCTCTGTCTTCACCCTGCCCCCGCCCTTATCATGGCTCTCTCCTCTGCCTATTCTTCCAACTCTTGAATATTCTGACTTGAAGGATAGTTGTGCTGAGGAAATCTTGATCCTCTCTTATAGTTGGGCACACAGAGGCAGGAAGCAGGGAGATGGCTTATCCATGCTTACAACAGGGGCATTTGAAAGCATACTTGGGTAATCTAAGAAGAACCTGGAGTTAGCACCGATGAAGAATGAATGGAATAGAGAGAAGAGTGAAGGAGACAGGGATGTCGGTACCTACTGAGGTGCTGTCTGAACTTGGCCATGGTTTGTCTCTCAGACCCAGTTTCCAAGAGCTACTCAAAAATGCCTTAAGAGATTAAAACTGGGGGCCGGAGCGATAGCCCAGCGGGTAGGGCGTTTGCCTTGCACGTGGCCGACTCATGCCGCCCGGGTTCGATCCCTGGCATCCCATATGGTCCCCCGAGCACCACCAGGAGTAATTCCTGAGTACAGAGCCAGGAGTAACCCCTGAGCATTGCCGGGTGTGACCCAAAAAAAAAAAAGCAAAAAAAAAAGAGATTAAGACTGGGGGGGGGGGGGAGATAGTATCTGAGACAGGGCAACCCCCAATTCCAGGGTTAAGTTATGGGTAGCCAGCGGGAGGTCCTTAAGGATTTTTATGTGGGGGAGGGAGAATGGGCGGGTCTGCGGCTGGTGGCCCCAGAAGTGCCATTGAAGCTGCCTTGGTTGGTTAGTGGTCAATGGGGAAGAGACCTTGGAAGCCCACCCAGAGTTAGGGGCGTTGGCAGGACCTCCCTGGACTGACAGAATGAGGTGGTCAGATGAGAAAATGTTCTGCCTGAGCATCCCTGTTAGCCTGGTTATTTGCCTGCTACCGTGAAGAATGCCAGGCTGGACTGCAGGGAAGCATAGAATCATTCACCCCATGAGCACGAGGTGGGACTCATCATAACAGAAGAGCTTTAAGGCACAAAGGTAACACTGAGACAACGGGGAAATGTGAATAGGGCCCATGTAATAATAGATGATAGTACTGTATAGGTGTTCAATTTCCTCAGTGTCTTCTTAAAGCACATTTGTTCTGGGGCAGAAGAGATAGTAAAGAGGATAGGGCACTTGCTCCGCAATCAGCCAACCTGGGTTCGATCCCCAGCATCTCATATGGTCCCTGAGCACCACCAGGGAGGGATTCCTGACCTTCCCTCTCAACACAACATTTGTTTTTAAGAGGTGGGATGTACTGAGGGATATAAGGTCACAATGAACACAACTATTAAGAGATTTAGGAAAAAAATTAAAATAAAAATGTGACAATGTGTTCAGAGCTCTTAAATCTAGGCACAGATCCATGGGTAATCTATTTTTTTTAACTTTGATAAGTTTTAAGCTTTAAAAAAATAAAAACTTGGCGGGGGAGTAAAGGGTGTCAGATTAGCGATGACATATGGAACAATGATTGGATTCCAACATTTATGTAACTCCATGATTTCATTTTATCCTCAAACCAACTCCAGAGAGACGTTCTGATGCTCAGATTAAAAATAAGGAAGTCCCAAAGAGTCCCAAAGAAGTCAAAGACCTTGCCCAAGTTTACAGTAGAAATCAAACAGCCCAAGGCTGGCAGAGGTCACTCGGAGTTGGTGGGAGACTCGTTGCCAGCACTTTCTTGAGCTTTGCTGTGTTTGAAAACCATCCATGCATATGAACTCACTTAATCCTCCCTTTCTGAAAGCTTTGTACTCCGTGATAAATCACTTCATCGGGCAAGGCAGGGAGGGAATGAGGGCATATTCAAGCACACTGACAGAAACTTTGGTTGGTTGGGTCTCCTGTGAGGGCTATTGGACACACTCCCATTGAACTTTAAAATCACAGCGTGTTTAAAGCCAGCAATTCCACTTTGAAGTATTAACTATAAAGACAGTCACATTTGTTGACAAGGAGGTATGCACAAAGATATTTATTCACTATAGCAGGTATATGATAGTCAAAAACTGGAAACACCCTACACAATCCATCAGTACGAATACAAGGGAACCATTTTAAAAATTGAGAGGCTAGGGATCATGGCTAAGGGAGACAGTTGGCATAGACAAGGCCCTGGGTTTGATCCTCAGGATTGCCTGCCCTGAGCACTGAGTATGGCCAGGAGTAGCCTCACAACAACAAAAAGACATATATTTTTAATTAAAATGAGATATCTTCAAGTTATATTTAGTGCCAACAGATGGTAACATCGAGTGGAAATGTTTCCTTAGTGTTAGAGAAGAGGGATACATATGTATGAACATGTCTATGGACACATGTCATGCTGAATACATGAATACTTGTACATATATAAAAAATTTTTAAAGGATACAAAAACTTACGACAGTGGCAAGGAGTGGTTGGCAGTGAAGCAGTGCCAGAGGAAGATATTTCATTTTAAATCTTAGTGGTAAGAATCTATTACTGGGGCGGAGCGATAGTGCAATGGGTCAGGTGTATACCTTGCATGCAGCCAACTCAGGTTCAATCCCGGCATCCCATATGGTCCCTGAGCACTGTCAGGAGTAATTCCTGAGTGCAGAGCCAAAAAGCAACTCCTGAGCATTGCTGAGTGTAACACCCCCGTCCCAAATTATTACTATTTTTAAATTGTTCTCTACTTTCCCCTTTTTGGTTGTTTGCTATGATGATGACTGGGTTTAAATACTGCAGACACGGGGCTCTCAGGGGCTCGCATGCTTGGCTGTAGTGTTCATGCATGTAGCTGTAGGAATCACGATCAGCAGGTGGGTGGTGGCAGACTGCACTCTAGCAGTGAGCTTTCTATCAGACTCCATAGCCAGGAATAAACCCCGAGCATCGCCGGGTGTGACACTAAAAGAAAAAAAAAAAAACAGGGCTTACTTTTGGGTTTCCTTAGGCATGAAGACAACAGCAATAACCCATTGTCTGGGGCTGATCTACTCCAGCTCCTCAGAGCCACGTGGCAAGTTCAGCCCAGGAGTCCCATGGGCCCAACTGACCTTTCATCTTTGGCCTCCTGAACCACTTGGGTCAACTTTCCATAGCACCTGGGTTCTCACAATTGTGTGGGAGAATCACCTAGAGGGCTCATTACATGGGTAACTTCCCCCCACCTCAACACCAGAAGTTCAGACTCAAAGTTAGGGTGGAGATGCCACCCTAGATGTCTAGCCAGGAGGTGCCAGGGCCTGGGGTGAATCTAAGTCCCCTTTGGAGAAGGGGGCCTTTGTGATATTTGCTTCTGTTCAGCCTAGACTGAGAAAAAGACAGGGTTTGGGGGAAAGGGTGTTTTGTAACCCTATCCTTCCCTGCAGTTAACTTCATCTTTATCTTCCTTTTTCTTTTCTTTTTTTTTTTTTTTGCTTTTTTTGGGTCACACCCGGCGATGCTCAGGGGTTACTCCTGGCTCTGCACTCAGGAATTACTCCTGGCGGTACTCGGGGACCATATGGGATGCCGGGATCAAACCCAGGCCGGCGCAGGCCAGCCATGTGCAAGGCAAAAGCCCTACCCACTGGGCTATCGCTCCGGCCCCATCTTTATCTTCTTTACCGGTATCACCCTGACCAAAAGTTGTGTGTCCCAACCCCTTTGGGTGTAGGTTCTATTGGAGGGCTGAGGGACGACAAGCCCCTTGACAGCCTAGTTTACACCAAACACAGCCTTGCAAGCTTCTCCGCAGGCAGTGACTTATTTGCCTTGCCACACTCCTTTGAAATAAGCAATGCAAGCACACTTGCATACAAGCAACCATGGGTGCGCTCACACACATAGGCACACACCTGTGCACACATACGCTTAACTGCACACACATGCATGCCTAGATGTGCACATACACATACATATGCATGCGTGTCTGCACACACACATGCATACACAAGCAAGTTAACCTTCGGGCTCTTGTGACATTTTAAATAAAATTGCAAATCAGAGCCTCTGTCTGCCAAGTGGGTCAGACTGTTTGAAACTGGGCTCCAAATACCAGGCGTTACAGGTCGTCCAATATTGGAATTCCCTTGCGTGGACTGGGGCTGGTGGCAGGGTCTGGTCTTGCGCCCCCATCCAGCGAGGGTCTCCGGCTGGTTGAAAGCTGAGCGGATTCCTGGGGGCCCGGACCACCCCTCCTGGCAGCAACAGCTCCGGGTGGGCGCCCGGGAGGCCACCACCCCCAGACCTCGCCGCCCTAGGGACGAGCCCAACGGTACGGAGAGGTGGGAGGCTGGAGCCTGCTGAGGTCATTTCCTGTGCCTCTCCGCGAGCCGCGCCGAGAGGCCCAGCCCCGCGCTCTGCCTTTAAGGAGCGGGCGGGGAGCGCCGGGGAGGAGGGAGCGCGGCGGAGCGTTGAATGGGGCGCAGCGAGGCGAGGCTCGGCTTTGTGCGGCGAGCCTGCGGGCACCCCTCCCGGCCCCCGCTTCTCCCCGCCCCGCCTACCCCGACCCCTGCTGCCGGGGAGCGGAGACCCGGCGGCCGCTGCCGACTCGAGCGAGAGCGACGCAAGGTCAGCGGCGGACGCGCGCCCAGGGCTCCCGGCTGCCGGGTGCTCGGCGGGGCCGCCCGCGAGCTCGCTGGAGGTGAGGCGCCCCGCGTCCCGCGGCCAGGGATGGGCTCCGGGGGCGTGCGCTGGCCGGGGGCCGTGTGCGGCTGGGTGGGACGGACTCGGCTCCTTTGGGACGGATGGGGTAAGTGGGAGCAGGTGCCTGCCTACCTGGAAACCTGCTCCTAGCTGCTGGGAGCGTTGGGAGCCGCTCGGGGGAACCCGCCCCGCGAGGCGAGGAGGAGGAGGAGGCTGCCTCGGTGAACCCGGAGTTTGCAGCCGGCTTGATCCAGTTGTTCCGGGAAGGGCCCGCGGAACGTACGAGAATTCTGGCTTTTAAACCCCGCTGCCTGCGCTCGCGCCGCTTCTCCCCGCTCCCTCCCAGGTAGCCTCCGCGGCGCTTCCTCCGTGCTTTCATCGGGGTCCTTAGGGGTCGGCTCCTAGAGGCCCGTCAGCCAAAAAAAAGAAACCCAGTGGGCAAAAGAATGACACCGGAGCTTTGTGTCCTAAAAGCCTTAGCGCGGAATGGGCCAGCAGCGACCCGGGAGGATTCAGGGACTGGCCCTGGCGGCGAAGCCCCACAGGTGGGAGCAGACGCGCTCTCGCGTCGGTTTCACTCCGGCCCTGCCTGCATCGTGCAGAAGCGGTTACTGAGAATCCACCTCGTAAAACTTTTTTCTACACAGAGCCTTAGTCCCCGCGAAGAGCTCTGCTTGAAGATCCATCTAACAGGTTTCCATGGGTAAAGACCCTGTGGGTCCTCTTCGGACACTTGGAACTGCTTTGTGGTGTCTGTGTACATGGTAGCGTTATTTAACACTCCGTCCAGTGTCAGTTCCAGTGTTTGTGCATATTATCACCGCTGTACAAAGGAGGAAACTACTCTAGGGAAAAAATGCTTTGTCCAAGGTCATAGAGCTGAAAAAAAAGTGGAAGCAACGTCCAATCCATTAAACTCCAAGCTGTGGTTTGGCCCACTGTTAGCTACCCGAACCTCATAGACTGCTAAGGGGTGGCCTCAGAGCCAGGCCTTTGTGGGACGCACTTGGTGGACCCAGAATCATTGCCGGTAACAGTTGAGGGACGGGAGAGCACCCAGAGTCGTTGCAAGTAACAGTTGAGGGAGGGCTGTACCAGACTTTACGGCAGGTAGGGCACTTGCCTTGCATGCTGCAGACCCGGTTTGATCCGGGCTACTTCTGTGGTTTCCCCCACTACCCCATTGCCACCCCCAGCATGCCAGGAGTGATCCCTGAGCAAAGAGCCAGGAGCAAGCTGAGAGCACAGCTGGGTGTGCCCTCATCTCCCCACATCCCCCCCCACAAAATACAAGTAAGAGTAACAGGTGAACTGTAAAATGTTGCTTCCTTGGCCTCTGCGCTCACCAGCTCTGGGCCAGAGAGATCCCTCAGAAGGCTGATGTGCTTGCTGTGCCTGCAGGAAATACAGGATTGATCCCTGCACCACACGGTTCCCTGAATGCAGAGCCAGGAGTAGCCTCTCAGCACTGCTGGATGTAACCCCCGAACAGTAAATAAAGCCACCAAAATAATCTGGCAAAATAACCTGTCCCTCCTCCTCCTCTGCTCCTTGTCTACTTCTCCCCTGGCCTCCGCTTCTCTGGGTATCTGTGGGGGAACTCAGTGCCCCTCGAGGGATGAAGATGCTTTAAATATGCTGGTGTCAGGGGCCCAGGCCTGCCCCTGGGCTGTGTGACTTCATGGCTGTGGCTGCCTGGCCATCCTGCTTTTCTTGGTGGCCCAGCTGAGTCGGCCTCTTTTTAACAAAAACTAGTACAACATTAACCCTGCCTGGGGAAGCAGGCTGAAGCACCAATCAGAATTAGCCTGGTGGCCTTTTGGGCTATTTTGCCATTTAATGGGTGCCAACTTGGGGTCTGAGGTTTGCCTTGCACATGCCCTGGGTTCTATCCCTGGCACCCCATATGGTCCCCGAACCCGGCGACAAGTGATCCCTAAGTGCCGAGCCAAGAGTAAGCCCCAAGCAGTGCTAGGTGTGACCCCCAAGCAAATAAACAGCTGAAAGGTGTGACCTTTCACCTACAACTCCCAATTTGGTACTTTATCCTTCATCAGATATATTGTGATGTCTAAGAATGATGTATTCAAGCAGCACTGTTTAACAAAAGGTTTCAGATAGTCCAAAGTTCTAGCAAATGCAATCATGTAACAGTCACATAATCGAATAGATAAAGCTGTTGAAGAGCAAGAAAGGAAAGCGGGGCAGATGTGGAAGATATTGTTGTAGGAAGATCGCTGAGGGACATTGTTAAGTTCAGGGTGTTTCGTGCAACTGATTGTATATGCATGTGTGTGCTTGCAACAGACATGAGTGCATGTTTGGCCCCGATGTCTCTGGAAAAACACACCAAGGCCCATCTCCATCTCAGTGATTTCCTTTGGGTGGACTGTGGGAGGGGGCAGAAATATACACTGTGCTGTATGCTCTTTTGTTCAATTTCAGAAATAGAGAAGTTTTTCAGATCCCCTGGCCTCCTTGGGAGGTTTCTGGTGGTGAACCCACAGATGGCTCTTGTCTCCTCGCATGCACCTGGCACTGTTGGTTACCTTTTGTTTGTTGATGGTAGCTTTCGTCTATTAAACACTTGCTGTGCAGGCTTTTGTAATGGTTCTTTTAATTCTCAAAAATCCTACATAGTATGGTCTCTAAAATTACTATTTGGGGTGCCAGAGCACTAGTACAGCCGTAGGGTGTTTGCCTTGCACATTGCCCACCCAGGTTTGGTCCTTGGCCTTCCAGATGGTCTCTCGAACACCACCAGGTGTGATTCCTGAGTGCAGAGCCAGGAGTAAGCCCTGAGCATGGCAGATATGGCCCCCAAACAAAAAAATAATAATAAAGTTGCCATTTTGGAAGCTCACAAGATGGCTAGAGGTTGGCAGTTTCCCTAGAACTCAACCTAGTATTGTTACACCCTTCTTTATATTTTACTATTTACTTTGGTGGGGGGCAGTGTGGAGGCCACACCTGGCTGTGCTCAGGGCTTATTCCTGGCTTTATACTCAGGGATCACTCCGGGTGGCATTTAGGAGACTAAGTGTGTTCAGTTTGGGGGATCAGACCGGGATTAGATGCATGTAAGACACGCGGCTTACTTGTTCTCTCTTTCCTCTGACCCTATTATTTTATTGCTAAGATTATTAGTATCGAGGCCACACCCAGCTGTACACAAGGATCGCTCATGGTGTTCAAGAAACCATATGTGGTGCGTGCTGGCTGTCCTGTCACTCCAGCTCGCTATTGTTTCAGATTTTCTCCCCTTCCCTTTCCTACATTGCTGCTCCTGTGGAGGGCCGGGTCACACATATTTGGTTGTGGCGCTCACACACTTTTGCTCACCAGGCCCCGCATTAGCACTGGGAGTCTCAAATAGCAGCGCTGGCTGGGGCACACACGCACACACGGCTTGTAAGCCTGTGTCGGGAATTGAACTTGAGGCCTTTTACCTGTCCACAGTTTCAAGATGCCCCTGAGTGAAGTTCAGAGAAGTGAAGCCAATAAATGGTGTAAAGTCATAGGATGTCGGGCTGGAGCGATAGCCCAGCGGGTAGGGCGTTTGCCTTGCACGTGGCTGGCCTATGCCGGCCCGGGTTCAATCCCCGGCATCCCATATGGTCCCCGAGCACCGCCAGGAGTAATTCCTGAGCACAGAGCCAGGAGTAACCCCCTGAGCATCGCCGGGTGTGACCCAAAAAGCAAAATAAATAAATAAATAAAAAATAAATAAAAAAAAAATAAAGTCATAGGATGTCAATCGGAGTTGCCTTATGACTTTTCAATCAGCAACAAATATCTGATGGTGCTTCTAATGACTGTTCCTTGTGGCACCGGTGTGTTATAGGCTAGTCAGTGTGTTATATAACTGTTCTGTGTGTTTTAAGCTACGAAGTGTAAGTATACACTGACATTCCCACAGGATGAACTGCCCCCCCATCGAAGCATTTCTCGGACCGTATCCTGTCCTGTCCCTGTGTTAAGGACCATGACTGTAATTAGTACCCAACCCAGGCCTTGGGTGCCTTGGGATTGTAAATATGAGCTTTGCTGTTTGTCTTGACCTGCTTTGTTCTCAAGGAATGCTGGCCCTGGTTGTCAGGCCCTGCTGTTTGTATTTAGATCCCTTTTCCTTCATCTCTCCCGAGATTGTGAAATGGAGACTTGGTTCTTTACCCAAAAGAAGTTAACTACGTATTGTTGTTGGCTGCGACCCTGCTGTCCCCTCACCTTCCCCAGCTCCTCCCCAGAAAGGGAGCTCAGAGTTCTTTCTTCCCTCTAATGGGCTAGTAGAGAACTGGGTCTGGGGAGCACTTTTTTAGGTGCTGTTTGCCCATCACTAGCAAGCAGAAAGTGCAAACAATATGGTGGCCCTTGATCTTTTTTGAGGCTCCAGTAGTGATCAGCCCTGTTTGGGGAGTAGCAGAATGATGCGGATGGCGGCCCTGAGCCTGCCAAGATAAAAGACACAACTCATCCTTATGTCTCCACCCTTGCACACAGGAATCACTTAAGGAAAGTTGATCGAATTTTATTTCATCCCATCACTTTTTTCTCTTTCTGGTCACATCCCCAAACACGCTGAAACGGTCTCAGGTCCAGTTTGTGTTTTCTGCAATATAGGCCAAGTATAGAGTCTCTAACCCATCTCCCACTACCTTACCATTCACCTTCCTACCTGGAGCCCCACCTCTGGGGCTCAGCTCTGCTCATCTCTGGCCTTTCCAGCCACTCCTGGAATTTGGGGAATTCCAAAGCAGGTGCCAAGGCCATGGCGGTTGTCTGATTCTCACCTGCCAAGCCGCTTAGCCAGCTGAATACTGCTGGAAACCAGAGAACGGTGGAGGGCTAGAAATGAGAGAACTCAGGAGTAGCAGGAGTGCGCCATCATTATCGCTGGGCAGTGGGTACGGAGGATTTACTGTCCTGTTCTCCTCACCTCTTATGTGTGTTTGAAGCTTTCCGGAATAAAAAAAGAAACAGTTGAGACGGCTTTTGTCCCTTACTTCCACCTCTCTCATTTCCCTGTCTATTTTTGCCATGAATGCCTTCGTTGTAGGCTGATCTGGCAGCCCACAAAGCTGCCACCTCCACCACCACGAAAGCCTCTTCTACATTCTAGAGGCTGGGAGAGGAGACTGGCCTGGTCATGCTACGCCTTAGCTCTTCGGTCTTTAAGCAGGTCACAGAGGTGAGGAGCCGGGTCCTCTGTTCTTCATGAGCGATACCTTTTGTCCTGCATCTCATGGGTGTTGAGAGGGTATTAAGCAGAGAGATAACAGCTGTCTTCCTGAGGCTTTGAGGAGTGAAGAACCATTATTCAGATTCGCTTTTGGCTCCTCCTGGGGCATTTAACGGGAGGTACAAGTGCAAGGTGGCTGAGCAAGCTGGCTGGAGTTTTCCCTTCATAGTCCAGGTTTTATAGCTGCCGCTCTGACCACCTGCTTCTGTCGGAAGAGCCTCTAGGCCTTGGCTTGGCAGCAAGAGCCTTGCTCCCAATCCATTTCGAAACCTTTTGGCTCCCTTGCATGCCGAGACAAGCCCAGCATGAAGACCAGCCCCCTCCCCAGTGTCCCTGAGGCAGGAAGAGGATTAAGCAGAGAACTTGATGGTTCAAAACCTTGATGTCACAAAGACATCTCTGGGGAAGACCCCTAGATTGAGGTTTAATCTCAGATGCCAGGGCTAGACAGAGACCACTGATGGCTATTTTATATGCACAATACCCGGAGATTTTAATAATTCAGGCTTCAGTACTTCTCATGAACCTGAGACCCAGCTTTGACAATCAATAAGAGGGAATTAAAATTCACCGGACTCTTTCAGTGGCACAAAAAGGATTAAGTCCCTCCCCACCCCTTTGGTTTTCCTCTGTGGTGCTTTTACTGCTAATTCTTAGCACTGGGCTTGGTTGCCTGCCTCCGGGACCCACTTTCAGATCTGCCACTTTTTCACTTCTAGGAGGAAAAGCTTTATCCCTCTCAAGGACAAAGCAAATCCCACACGCAGCGTCCCGGGCTGCTCTGGAGGCCCCACAAGGTCCTGTTTTGTCTTCTCAGTTGTGAGCTTCGCTCCCAGAGAAGGTCATGTTTTGTTTTTGTCTTTTTGTCTTCCTGCTTGTTCAAGCCAGTCCTTTGAGGTGGCAAGTGCTGGGAGGTCACAATGTTGGGATTGTTTGGGATGGCAGTTCCGGGAGAGCAGAGCTAAGGTCACATGTCCAGGGTTCTGAGCAGCCCGGCACCCAAAGCTCTGCCATCAGTGGTGTAATCAGGGCCTTCTTCCACAGGTATGGTGAACCCACTTTTCAGCTGGCCATGATGGAGGTGGTGGTAAAACGTCTGCGACAATCTGGGGTATAGGTTCATCTTAGCCTGCAGGCTCTTTGGAAGATCCTATAAAAATGTTTCTGTCATTCTTAACAATCCACACTACTCTTTGTGAAATCAGAATTCTTTCCAGTTTGGGGATAGGTGAAGAGCACCATGAAGATGAATAAGGTTTTAGGAGCTGGAGGGATAGTGTGGCGGGTATGGTGCTTGCCTTACTCATAGCCAACTCTGGTTCAATCCCGGCATCCCATATGGTCCCCCCAAGCACCTCCAGGAGTAATTCCTGAGCATTGCTGGGTGTGACCCGAAAAAAAAAAAAAATAAATAAATAAATAAATAAATAAATAAATAAATAAAGTCATCTGCTCAGGGCTGGAGCAGTGATACAGCAGGTAGGATGTTTGCCTTGCACTGCAGCTGACCTGGGTTCTATCCCGGCATCCCATATGCCCCCCCTAGCACCACCAGGAGTAATTCCAGAGTGCAGAGCCAGGAATAACCCCTGAGCATTGTTGGGTGTGACCCCAGAAAGCCAATAAATGAATACATACATAAATCAAACCATCTACTCATAAAGTGACCCTACATCAGGGTTTGAGGCTCTTTATGTTCCTGGAGCAATCAGGTGTCCTTGGGCTCTACTTGCATGAGACAGGACATATGGAGATGTTATTGGTGCCTGCTCGAGCAAATCGATGATGAACGGGAAGACAGTGATACAGTGATACATCAGGGTTTGCAGCAGACACGTTTAAGCTTATTGCCAAGCTCCTTTGTAATAGTGCACTTGAGTGGGGGTCGTGGAAGCGTTGAGGGATGTGTCTTCTGGCCCTTCTCTCTTCGGGGCTCACTCCGTGCTTGTCTCCTCTCTCAGGTGCAAAAATATATCCTTCCGTTTCTCAACCTCATACCACTTTGGCTTCTCTAAAATACACCCAGCAGATCTCTGAGTAAATTCCTCTAGCTCTGACTTTTATAAATATCTACTTGTTCTGAGTCTGTGTAATATCTGCCTTCCCTGCTCCCCTGAATTTGTGGACTTCTCCAGAGGTTACAGGAAAATAGCCATCAACCTTTGTCATTTGCATTTTATAATTTAAGGAGAGAATCTATTCCAAAGCAAGAAATAAACAGAATCCCAACTAAAAGAAACTTGCCATGGAAATTCAATGCGTTATTATATTTTCTTCGGGTGGAGGAGAGGGGGATGGTGGGGCCACACCTGACAGTGCCCAGGGCTACTCCTGGTTCTGTGCTCGGGAGTCACTTCTGGCGATGCTCAGGAGACCATATGCAGTGCTGCGGATCAAAACCGAATTTGGCCGTGAGCAAGATAAACACTTAAGCCCCTGTACGATCTCTCCAGCCCTCAAAGCATTGTATTTTCTTTTTGTTTGTACCCATATGGAAATCTGTGCAGATGTGGTAGAGTTGTAACTACCCTGGGAACCAGGGCGCTGCCTCCCTGTTTTCTTTGTGATCTCCGGTGGCTGTTAGCCGCTTAAGCCTTCCCTAATCTCTTCTCCCCTCTCGAATAGTCCAGCCCCCTGCCCTGCTCTTGTGTATCTGGGCATTGATTGGCAGTTGTGACTAAAATCTAATTCTTATGTTAGGTTGTCCTCAGATTTCCATGCAGACTTCAAAGACAAAGGACCCAGTTTCCTTTGCTCCTCTAGTGCCTAGGACAGTGTCTGGCTCTAAGCGCTTGTTCAATGAACAAAAAATCGGGGGATAAGTATGTGGAGGATAAGTTAAATGGAGGATAAGTATGTGACTCAAATGGTAGAGCACATGCCTTGCATGTGTGACGTTCTGGAGTCAACCCCTGGCACCTCATGCCCCCCACCCCACCACTGCCAGGGGTTGCTGCCACCCCCTCATAACAATGTTTTTTTTGCATTACAAGAAAAAAGAAATGAGCGCCTTCCTCCTTTTCCTTTTTTTTCTTTTTGGGTCACACCTGGCAATGCTCAGGGTAAGTTACCCCCTGGCTCTTTGCTCAGGAATTACTCCTGGTGGTGCTCGGAGGACCATATGGGGATGCCAGGGATCGAACCCGGGTCGACTGCATGCAAGGCAAACGCCCCTACCCGCTGGACTATCGCTCCGGCCCCCTCCTTTTGTGAAAATGAGACTAGGGTTCTCTCAACATTTTCTCCAAGTTTTGTGACCTGAAGTTGCTCGGTCCTATCTGATGGAGCAGTGCCATAAGAACAGCGGCAGTGAACAGAGGAAGAACCACGCCTAACTCACTGTCCTTAGCACTATTTTCTCTTCCCCCTTCTAAAAACACCTCCTTTCCTTTCCCACATAGCTCTCTCCCTCACTTACTTTTCTCTGTATCCGTGTGCTGCTTCTCAGGACTCCGTGGACGATTCCATCATGGCAGAACCCAAAGTGGAGACGCCAGACCGGCATGGACTGGCAGAAGCGATGCTTGGCCTTAGAAACCCAGCTCTTCCGGTTCCGGTGGAGCAGGCCAGCAAGATCAGGGAGCTGCTGGCTGACAAGGTAGGTCCCAGGAGAGTAGGTCAGGCTCACCTCCCTGCAGTGGTCTGTCCAGAGAAGGGCTGGAGCTGGAGAGAGAGCCTGCAGTACCAGTAGGAACACATCCTGCACAGGCAAAGTGAAACCACGGTTATTTTTGTTCTGTTTTCGAAAGCCCCCAATCAAAGCAGTTACTAAGCTGTCATCTTGTCCTTCCCTGTGTGGTGTCTTCATGTGGCACAGGTAAGAAATGACTCCACGTTGGGGCCGGAGCGATAGCCCAGCGGGTCGGGGCGCTTGCCTTGCACACGCTGGCCTCTGCCGACCCAGGTTCGATCCCTGGCGTCCCATATGGTTCCCCGAGCACCGCCAGGAGTAATTCCTGAGTGCAGAGCCAGGAGAAACCCCTGAGCATTGCCGGGTGTGACCATAAAAAGCAAAAAAAAAAAGAATTGACCCACGTCTTGTTGATCCTCCCTTACCTCCTGTGTGACTGCAGTGAAGGGTCTGTTCCTTATTATTTCTTTCTCAGTCGTAGGAGGGAAGATGTTTTAGGAGAGAAGAATGGAAACCCTATCCCTTCTGCCTGTGTTCTATTAAGCAGAGTTATGGAAGGCAGCTTGGCTCCTTGGCGACCAGGAAACTGGTTCTGCCACTTAACTCGATCTGTGACCCAGAGCCTATCC
>JAJIBD010012695.1:0-21317 GCA_021461705.1 Cryptotis parvus | reverse complement strand
GGGGAGAGAGGGAGGGGAGAGAGAGGAAAAGTGCCTGCTGTAGAATTAGTTATTTTGACAGTGCTACCCCTGATTTATTTTGAATCTAAAACCTGCCCTGTTTTAACACAGTATATAATATTCAAATAACCTCGTATTTATTAGAAAGGCCGCTTGCAGACCCTGAAGAGCTTTGAATGAAAAATTATAGGTTTGTGTTATTCTGCTAATCTAAAACCCATTCCAATATTTAATTTTTTCTCTGTAGCATTTTTTCAGTGCAGCATTCTATGTATTTATCTTCTTATTTTGACTGTTTCTTATCACCACCAGGGTTGTAAGGTCCTTGAAATTCATGATTATTTGGTTTTCTTCAATGCTGATTTCCTATGCCTACAGTGTACCCAAATGTCATGTGTCTACTTTTTTATTGGGTAAATTACAAACTGAAAGAATGTGCTAAACATGGAGCATTCAAGAAATTTAAGGTTCCTGTTAAGTTGACCAATGGCTTATTTAAATTCTTTTCTGGGGCCAGAGAAGCGTATAGGGGTGAAGGCACTTTGCACATGGCCGACACTGGTTTTATTCTCCATGGTGCATATGGTCCCGTGCACACTCCCATAGGTCACTCCTTAGCACAAAGCCAACAGTAGGCCCTGAGCACCACCCGAGTGGGCCAAAAAATATCTGTGGTACTCTTGAAGTTCTATAAATATTGTAAAATAATGAGGGTGATTGATAATAGGGAAATACTTTCTGTTTTAATGGGCGAAGAATGACTAAGAAGGAAAAAACATGTGTTAATGAAATTCTAAATAATAGTATACTACATTAATAGTTCTAAATGTTATGGAAGAGAGAAGAGAGGGAGAGAAAGAGAATTTAATTTATTTAAGTAGAAAGAAAGGGATGCCATAGTTTTTAAAATGTTAATCAGACCTGCAAATGGATGGACATGGAGACTATCATGCTGAGTGAAATTAGTCAGAAGGAAAAGGACAGATATAGAATGACTGCATTCATTAATAGGATATAAATAGATACCAGTGTTTTACTAAATGTGGGAAATGGTAATGGCAGATTAAAACTCACCATTGAATATACACAAAGAGACTTAAGTGATAAACTCTAAATATCTGCAGGGCTAGCCACAATGTGTAAAAGAAGAGGGAGAGAGAGATGCAGAGACAGAGAGAGAGACAGAGAGAAAGAGAGGATACTGGGGTACCTGCTACTGGAGGCAGCCTGGGGGGGTGGGCAGGAGGTGGTGGGGTACATTGGTGGTGGAAATGGGGCACTGGTGGAGGGATGGGTGCTGGTATACTGTACTACCAAGAACCAGTTTTGAACACCTTTGTAATTGTATGTCTCACGGTGGTATAATAAAAAATTAAAAAAAAAATAAAAATAGGGGCGGAGCGATAGCCCAGCGGGTAGGGGCGTTGCCTTGCACACAGCCGGCCTGTGCCGGCTTAGGTTCGATCCTCGGCATCCCATATGGTCCCCCGAGCACCGCCAGGAGTAATTCCTGAGTACAGAGCCAGGAGTAACCCCCTGAGCATCGCGGGTGTGACCTAAAAAAAGCAAAAAAAAATTAAATAAATAAATAAATTAATTAATTAAAATTAAAATTAAAAAAATTAAAAAAAAATGTTAATCAGGGCCAGAGAGACAATCCTGTAGTTTGATGCTTATCTTGAAAGCCAGCCTGGGTTCAAGCCCCTGTACCTTGTATGTGATCCCTGAGCACAGAGCAAGATGATAGTTCTGGGCACCACCAGATGTAGCCCCAAAACCAAGAATAAAATATTTATGCTATGAGGGACACATGCCCTTAATAGCTGCCCCAGCTCCCTAGACCTTTAGAAACCAGAGCAAAGTGGTTCTAGGCATCCCCAAAGGCCTGCCCTCTGATGACACATGCCGGGGTATTGCCACTGCAGGCAGTTTATTGATCTTGTTGTTTTTTTTTTTTTTAATTTGTCTTTTTATTCTTTTCCTTCATCTTCTCTTTCTTCTTCCTCTTCCTCCTCCCTTTTTCTTCTCTTCCTTCTACTTCTCTTCCTCCTTTATTTTTGTGTCATAAAAAGGGGGAAAGAGAGAGAGAGAGAGAGAGAGAGAGAGAGAGAGAGAGAGAGAGAGAGAGAGAGAGAGAGAGAGAGAAGGTCCAAGCTCCTTTTCATCCCCCTAGGACAACTTTCTTTTAGGCACCTCTCATTTATTTTGTGCACTTCTCATTGAGATTTTTATGAAGTCAGAATCAAGTCAGGGCCAGAGTTCTAGGCACTTGTCTGCATGCAGCTGACTCAAGTTTGAACCCTGCACTGCAGATGCTCCCTAGACACTGCTAGGAGTGATCCCGGAGCATAAAGCCAGACGTGAGCTGTGAGCACTGCTAGGTGTGGCCACTAAAATAAGAACAAAATTTAGTTGATGATTCCTGAGCCCAGTTAAAGAGAAGGACAATAAATTCTCTGCCCATGCTCTGAAAACTACCCCAGCAGATGAGGGAGGCCAAGCGCTCCGCATATGAGAGGAAAACCCCACTCATCCCCATGAGAGTCAAGAGAGAAATGTTGACAAGTTTCCCCCAAAGGGATGATTTGGCCAGACAGTGACTTTCTGAGATTGAAATTAATAAAGTCCACCAAGAAACAGTCTTAATGTTATTATTCAAATATTATATTATTATTATTATTATTATTAAACCTTTCACAAAAGTTTTTGATAATAGAACTTGATTGTTGGCAAGAACAACTTTTCTTTCTGACAAATGAAAACCTGGAGGTGGGTAATGCTCCCTTAGTTCCTGGGGACAGCAGGATCCATGAATGTAGGTTCAAATTGATGTGTTTCTTTTTTAGAAATTGCTTTGATAACTATTTCTCTGGTTCTTAAACCACGATTGTTGTCTTAACACAAAGTTTTTATCTTTCCCTGAAGCCTAAAGATGATTTGTTTTCTGTGATTCACCCTACTGTGCATTGCTGGACTCCATCAAGTGACCTATATATTGGCTGTGAAGAGGGTCTTATTTTAATATATAACGGAGAAAGTTCACAAGTGACTATCCTCAATATCATAGAAGAATCTCTAAAGAGTAAGAAACTGCATTGTTTCATTTCCCCAGAAGTGTAGCCCTCAATGTTAGTTCCACATACACTTGATTATGGATGTTTTGTTTTATTATTTTCTCTTAAAGACATATTTTTTCTCCTCCTCTTTCATTCTCTACTTAGTTACCATCTCCTGTGGGTATTCCTTATAGCTACTTAATGTTTATTAAGTGTTCTATGCTCTAGGCATTCTGATATCATTCTAATTGCATGTCTCATGTAATCCTCAAAATAGTCTTCTAAGTAGCTAAAGTTTTTGTTTGTTTTAGACTAAACAGCTTTACTTATTTTATGAAAACACTGTGATTTACAAAGTGGTTCATCATAGAGTTGTTTCTGGCAGACAGTGTTCCAACGTCAATCCCACCACAATGTTCCCTTCCCTCCATCAATGTCCCCAACTTCCCTTCCACTCCCAGGCTCACCCTCGGGAGATAGATATAAAATTTATTTCATATTACTTGCTCCAATAAAACTTTAAGAGATTGAAAATAAATTTTTCAGAAAGTGAATCGATAAAAATGGAATTGTGATGATTGAAGGCTACATGCACTTAGCCTTTCCTAATCCAGTCGAGGCCAGTCCGTGCACCGTTAGTGAGCGCCGTGCTCAGTGCTGCATGGTGGGAAGTTCCTTTTGTCCTTGAGGGAACTCTTTTAACACTTCTTCCAAAACTGGCTTAAAGGCTATGAATTTCCTTAGCTGTTGCCTGTCATTGAAGCTCTATATAGCTCCTTCAAATCTGAGTGATAATCTAGCAGGATGGAGTGTTCCTGCTGAGGTTCATTTCATTCAGTTTTTGTGCTATATTTCTTCTATACGTTTCTGGCTCATGGAGTCTCATTTGATAGATCTGCTGTAGATCTGATGGGTGTTTCAGAGCTACAGCAGATCTGCTGTAGATCTGATGGGTGATTCATGCGTGTGCGTTCCTGTTTTGGTCTTGCTGCTGCCAATATTCTGTCTCTATCTTTGTATTTTGTCATTTTGAGTATAGTGTGTCTTGAAGTTTTCATAATTGGTTCTGGTTTTGCTGAGACCCTTTGGGCCTCTTGGATCTTGGTTCCTGTAACCCACAACTCTGAGAAATTCTTATTTATCAGTGATTTTTGTGTGTTTGTATTGTTTTTTGGGCCTTTCCTGACTGTGCTCACTCAGGGTTTCTCCTGGCTCTGCACTCGGGATCATTCCTAGTGGGCTCAGGAGAGACTATGTAGGGTACTAGAGTTGGGGCCAGGTGAGCTGTGTGCAAGGCAAGCACCGTATACACTATACTATCACTAAACTCTCAACGATTTCTTTACCTATTATTTCTTCATCGCATTTGCTTTCTCTCCAGGAACTCTGAAGATTCTTAAATTGCTCCTCTTGAGCTCACAGCATAGTTTTCTGGTATGCTGTCCATTTCTTTTCAAACTATTTTCCCACCTTCTGCTGTTCCTAGCAGTTTCCTCCTCATTTTGGAGCTGTTTGATATTTTGCTCAGCTGCCATTATTCTGCTATTCAAAGTTTCTTTTTTTTTTTTTTTTTTTTTTTTTGCTTTTTGGCAATGCTCAGGGGTTTCTCCTGGCTCTGCACTCAGGAATTACTCCTGGCGGTGCTCGGGGACCATATGGGATGCTGGGAATCGAACCCAGGCCAGCACAGGCCGGCCACGTGCAAGGCAAACATCCTACCCGCTGGGCTATCACTCCTGCCCCCCTGTTGAGTTTTTTTACATCACCTACCATTTTTTTCATTTCTGTCACTTCTGATTGTAATTGTCTTATTTTGACTCTCATACTTTCTTGTACTTGCTGACTTCCTGTGCTGTTGTTTCTCTGAGCTCATTGGTAATCTGTCGGGAACGCTGCCGGGTCCCCGACAGTGTCAGGACTAAAGTTCTCTTTTACCTCCAAGGACGCCAAGGGAACAGATGAAAACTCACGAGTCCTGTGCAGTTCCAAAAGGCTTTTAATAGTACCAAAGCTCTTCCACAGCAATCCAATATAATGAACAAGCTCTAGCTCTGGTCCGAACTTAGACCATACAAGAGAGCCTAAGTCTCCCACCAAAGAGAGAGGATCTCACCCGAGCTGAGTCCTACCTAGAAGGAGCAAAAGGCCAAAGAGCAAAAAGCCAAAAGCCAAAAGCAAAAGGCCCAAAAGGCAAAAGTGAAGGGGCCTCAAGTCAGCCCCTTATATACACCAAAGTAATCCAATTGGGAGGGTCATGTCAACAAAGAACTCTAAACAGAGTGTAGTGCCACACCCTATTGCAGGTATAAACAAAGGTTATGCCAAGGTCTAATCCTTTCTACCAAGATTATCTCTTATGTAAAACACTGGAGAGAGAGAGGGGCTGATATAAAGTAATACATCTTAACTTCATGAGCTTCATGTAATCTAGATGGTACCCACAAGGTCCTTCTTCTTATTATCTGCACCAGGGTGATTCTGAGTATCTTGTTCTCATGTACTGAAAGGGTCACACTCGCCTGCGTAGAACAAACTAGTATGATCCTTCCTATAGTCTTCCTATAGTCTCAGCGTAGCCAGGGTGGTAGTCTCCTGGTAAATTCTAACTGTCCCACGCTGGGTGCATTGGGTATAAAGAGGAGCTGTGCCCAATCTAGAAAACATAGAAGTCTTCGTAGATGTATAAGCCAGAAGTTATTCAATCAAGGTGACTTCTGTAACTGCCACACCCTCTAGCAGTGTTTACATAGAAGAGAGGTCTCATTAGAATGAACCTCGACTTAAATAGATTAAGCTGGGAGTGGGCAAAACAACAAAGCTCCCAGATTAGCTAAACCTGTCCTCCAACAGTAATCCTGTTGATACTGAGTTATTGAGGATTTACTGTGCTGGTTTGTGTTATTCAGTGATTATTTAAAAAATTGTTATCAGGTCTTCAGTGATAATTGTCTTGTGTATTGAACTTGGTGGGCTCCTATGTGCTTTCCCTTAATCTTCTAGTGTTCTTGTTATGTGGGTGTGAGTCTTTGAAGATAACCTCCTGGAAGATGCTGAGAGATTAGGTTGAAGGTTGCTCTCTCTCTTCTCTGCCTGTCCTCACAGAACAACCGGAAGCATATCTATGAGCAGTGTGTAATTTGTTGAGTATGTCTGTTGTTTGGCTGCTAATGCAGCCGTGTGCTTCAGGAGCTATAGTGTGGGTGCATAACGTGGTGCAGCTTTGGCATGGAGTCTGCTGGGATGGCGGAACAGCAAGCAGAAGGTCCAGGAGTTAAGGTTTTTGTTTTGTTTTTAATTTCTGTGATAGAGGTGAGAAAAGAGGCATTGGGAAGTTAAGAAACGTACCCAATTTCACCCTAACCTCGTAACTTGTGGAGCTGATTCTCAACCCAGGCTATGAAACTTTAGAGTCTGTGGTGTTTGGTTAGAATTCTAAGAGAGGTTGATGTATGTTTGCTTAGATTTGATGTCCATCTGGTTCCCTTAGCTATAAACTAGGGTTAATGCTGGGTCATAGAAGTCAGCCTCCACCCTGAAGGATCTAGGAATAGAGCCCTCAGAGAGGAAGTGTATAGGGCAAGCTCCTGATGCCTGTCTAATGCACTTTCCATTGCAGTTTCTCATTTCACTTCTGCAGTGACCTTAGTATTAGATGTTATGAACTTCAGTCTCAGGTGACCCAAACCACACAAGTCATCCCTGCAAAATTGCCCTTGACTCAAGAACTGCTCTGCCTTGATTTCAAGCCATCTCTAACCTACTCCTACCTATTGTTTAGTATTACTTTCCTCTCCCAATAGGCATATTTTGAGCTACCCAGTTCATTTCCTGTCACAAATGTGCCACTGCCTCATTCCTTAGCCACTCTGTTCTCCAGCTCCTCCAGTGCCCAGGTCAGCTGCCTCCTCCCAAGGCCATTTCCTCACCTGAAGTGTCCCTCATTCAGTCTCTTACCTGCTCTCTAACAAATGCCTTGCTGATAAGACTGATACCACTGGATTTGACTTCCCTGCCCAGCTCCTCTTCCCTTTGCAGTTCAGCTGTAGCTGCATGTCCCGATCTCCTGTCTCATCTTGCCCCCTGTGCCATCCCACAGCTCTGAGAAGAGTGAACCTCTGGCCCTCCTTCCCAGTATCGGCTTCTCCCATATGAACCTTATAGACGTTCTCATCATTCCTGTGCTCTCTCCAGATTCTGCCTGCTGGAACTTGTTACAGCCTAGAAGAGCCTAGAAGACTCTTTCCTTCCTCGTTTACAACTCCTCAACCTCTGAGGAGACTTTGCTGTCTTCACCACTACCATCAGGCAGAATTGGTGCCCTATCTGGGGGGTGCATGAGACTGGCTCCCGTGTTAGTGGTTTCTCCCCCTCTCTTGCAGCAGTGCACATCTGTCATTCTCATTCTCCGCAGCCTCGGTAAAATCAGGGACTGTGTCTTTTTCACTCTTTGATTCTGACAGTGAATCCCAAGATGGCTACAAAGTCAAGGCACCTCCAGGTATTTGTAAAATGAACGATCCATTGCCAAACTCCTCTCACACTTGTAATTTAGGACTCTAATAATCTTTACTATTGGATTCATGATTTTCTTCTCGTATCAAATAATTCTACTGTTATATTGGAAGTTTTTAAGAAAAAGTTTGTCTAGCCTGCATAATGTATAAGACACGAAGCAAGGAGCATTGACGTTGACACACACAATAAACAACTCATAATATCTACCTTGAAGGACTTATGTTTTATTAAGGAGGGTAGAACAAGTAAACAGGTAGTAACATCCAAGTAGATTAATATGATTTCATGAAGGAAAACAACACACAGGAGTTTTGGAGGTTCTGGTGAATGAAACAGGCCGTTTTGAAGATGGCATTTGGAGCAGCCTTTGAAAGATGGGTTGAGATAAAGATGGGAAGAGATGAGAGAATTGGGATTGTTGATAATATCATATTAATAGATATGGAAGATTGAGAAACAAAGAGTGGTCCAGATTGTTTAGAGCATGGAATATCACACAGGAGAAGCAATGAATGAAGGACCATATGTACCATTGGTTTTCAACATTTTTATACCTGTGAACTGGTCCTGTGGTTGAAAATCACTGATCTATTCTACATATGACAGTCTTTCTCAGGTTTAATACTTAAAATTCAGCGAACAGTGGGCAAATGTAACAAAATCCTGAGTAGGGATGGATCCTACATGGAATTGTGCTTGGGGAACTTAAGGTATCCAGAGTCCAGGAAAAAAGTGTTCTGGAGGTATGTGACAGAGACCTAGACCGGGCAGGAGTTGAAAGATCCTGGATCCAGTAGCAGTATCACTGTATCACTTGTCTTCCCGTTCATTGATTTGCTTGAGCGGGCACCAGTAACATCTCCATATGTCCTGTCTCATGCTAGTAGAGCCCAAGGGCATCTGCTTGCTCCCGAACATAAAGAGCCTCAATCCATTACATCAAGTCATGGGAATGAGGTCAATAATTGTTACTGGTATTTGGCATATCAAATACGACATGGGAGGCGTGCCAGGCTCTGCCATGCGGGTGGCATACTCTGTAGTAACCTCTGATCTCCAGCATTTATTGATGAACTGCATGGCCACTTGCCGCCAGTAGCAGTAGAACTCCAATAGCAGTAGAAGTAGGAATGAAGGGGCTGTTGAGAGGGGACTAATCTTTGAGAGAAAAGATGGTCTGCACTTTAGCATCAGGTCGAAAGCCAGGCATGTGATACCAGTAAGGGGATAATACGATGGATGACATCTTATCCTTTATCTTGCATTTCTTGCAGTTCTCATAAAAGCTAATATGCACTTGTTATTTTCTTTCCAAGGGAAACACTTTGGTAGCAACAAAGGATCCTATAGAACATTTTTCACTCTATTTTGTCCACTGTTGGTTATGGAGGTCATATTTGCATAGCATGAAATACACCAAGCTTGAGTATGTAGCTCGATAATGTAGTTTTAGCTAAAAGGAGATCTGAATAATTTCCTAAAAAACTAAAACTTTATTTGTTATATAATTCCACAATGTATATAGACCTGATGAACTTTTAAAAATGCCTGTGATTTGCATGAGTAATCATTGCTAAGCAGTTTCTATTATTCATTAGATGGGAGGCATTACCACATGTATTCTTAAATGAGGTTGATTTTTTAAAATATTTTATTATACCACAGTGAGATATACAATTACAAAGATGTTCATGTCCGGATTTCAGTCATACATTGTTTCAGCACCCATCCCTCCACCAGTGCCCATTTCCCACCACCAATGTCCCCGATTCCCTCCCCTCTCTCCTAGCCTACCTCTATGGAGAGTTCTTTATCTCTTTTCTCTCTTTCTTTCCCTCTCTCTCTTTCTCTCTTCCTTCTCTTATACACTGTGGATTGTGATATATACATTTAGAGGTTATCATGTGTTTCTTTTTGCCTGCATTCAATACTCAGTTCTAGGCTGGTATTATCACCTACAACAATTGTTAGCACACTTTCCCTTCTCTGTCACACCCAAAAATGAGGTTGATTTTTTGAAAGAAATAAGTGTTTCTAGAAAAACAACTGCAATAAACCACTTTGCATTGTATTTTTTCATTCCATAGCACCTGTTTGACTTTGTTTTTTTGTCCTCAAATCTAGACAGAAGTCTGATGGCTCCGGTGACCATGGTATATCAGAAGGGAGGCATGCTGACTTCTGGACTTGTAATGTATTTTTAATTCAAATTTATTTTTTAAATATATAATTTTATTTGCTACCATATACAATCATAGCCAGAATTTGGAATGTCAGATTCTGTGAATGTATGAATTTGAAAAGAGAGAGAGGGGAGAGAGAAAAGAGATAAAGAACCTGCCATCTAGGCAGGCTATGGGAGGGGAGGGAATTGGGGACATTGGTGGTGGGAAATGGGAACTGGTGGAGGGCGGGTGCTGGGACACTATGTGACCGAACCCTCCAAACATTAACAATGTTGTAATTGTATATCTCACGGTGGTATAACAAAATATTAAAAAAAAATTGTTTCCTTATAGGATGATATAACAAAAATTTTTTTTTGGCTTTTTGGGTCACACCCAGCAATGCTCAGGAGTTACTGCTGGCTCTTCACTCAGGAATTACTCCTGGTAGTGCTCGGGGACCATATGGGATGCTGGGGACTGAACCCAGGTCGGCTTCGTGCAAGGCAAATGCCCTACCCGCCGTGCTATCACTCTGACCCTGATATAACAAAATTTTTCATCATGAATTTTAAAAGTATGCAGAAGACAATGTTAAAATCACACACACGTATGCGTGTGTGTGTGTGTGTGTGTGTGTGTGTGTGTGTGTGTGTGTGTGTGTGTGTGTACAGTTTGCAAGTAAATGAAAATAGAATTTAGAAAAATCTACCTGTACCCTTGGGCCTGGAGGTGCCAGGCCTAACCACTAGAGATTTAAAAACTAGGCACTTGAGCTGATTTTAGCTATGATTGAGGAACAGAAAGGAGAAAATAAAGGAGCAAACAGCATGCTCCGCGCCTTTGGGTCACTTAGGGAGATAAGAAATGCAAATAGCAGTAATTAGATAAGAGGCACTAGCTAGTGTCCTTTGAAGTTAGGTGACTGTTGTAAATACACCAGGATAACTTGCCTCATTTGACCCACACTCTGTGTAATGAAGGGCATGGTGGGATAGGTGGTAAAGAACTTTACAGAGCGAGGGAGCAATAAAGTTGTAGGAAACTGAAATACATATCACTACAGAGATCAAAATGGAAACGTAGCCATATAACATGGTTGAAAGTTACCTAAAAAAGGCAACAGTACAGTGCATTCTGGACCAGGTAGTTAGAGCTGACAATTCCAAAACAAACAGTAGGTAGAGTCAGTTATGTCCTAGCTTGTCTGACAAGGAAAGTATGCTATTCTTTGGCTGAAAACTGACTTTGTTTTTCATTTATCTCATTTTTTTTGTGTCTTTAGGATGGCTTCATTTATTCTTGTACTATTAAAGATTTTAATTGTACTGTCAGAGATTTTTTGAGATCGAAGAGTCTTTGCAACATATGGCGTTTTCTCCCAATTACAAAATGCTGCTGTTACAAACAAGTAAGGTAAATAATGATTTCTTGAGATAAACTGTTGGGTTTTATTGTTGTTTCTAATATACTATTTTTTTAATTTTGTTTGGGGGCCACACCTGGCAATCCTCAAGAGTTAGTCCTCCTTCTTTGTTCAGGAATCACTAATAGTAGTGCTCAGGGGACTACACGGGACGCCAGGGATCTAGCCTGGGTCTGCGGCATGCAGGGCAAGGATGCTACCCACTGTCCTGGCTTCTACTATTATAGTTTCTGGGGAATGGACTCGGCGTCTACGTGTGAGGATACATTCTGCCATTATCTGTATCTTTCCCATGGCAGCATGACAGGTGAGAGGTAGAGAGAGTGTGTTACATAATGATTCCCTATTACCTAGGGCTTGTTAGGTAGTTATGGAAATTAAAAAAATATATATTTAAAAGGCTCAATTACAGAGGAATTGTATTTGTTTTCTGCTTGTAATGGACACACAAGGAAACTATCTGAACCCTGATAGCTACAGTGAGGCCACTTACCTAATTTCCTGTGTCATTTATTGCCTGTCTTTCCTGTTTGCTGCCTCCCTTCCCATTCACTCACTCAGTGTGGTGTCAGGAGAGCTCCTAAAACTCTCTAAGCTCTGTCCTTTTAGTGACCTGATACAGGATGCTTTCTGGGAAATGTGTCCTGAAGCCTAGGCTCATTAGAGTAACTTGAATCACTTCACTAGTGGGTGTCACTTACTAACATTCAGGGAGAGTCTAAGCCCTGAGTGAACCAAACTAAGTCACATGCTTGCCTCGAGACTCTGTGAAGACTTAAAATAGCCAGACATGGTCTGTGATTGGACATGTGAAGATACTTCTCGAAGGAAAATACAGTTTCTATAAGAGAGGAAGGGTGGCAGGCGGTGGGTGGGGCTTGGAAATAAATTCAGGATAAAAACTAATGCCCACCTTAATTATACCATTAGGAAAACTTCTAATTAATGATATAATCCTCAAAGTTCAGGATGAGCATTACTTCATATTGTTAGGTAAATGTTTCAGGTGGATTGCCAATAAATGTGAGTGATTTTCTACCTAGAGGAATTTTAAGTATGGAAAGATTTCAGTTTCTAATAGTATATGTTAACTATGCCTTGATAAATGACAAACTCAAAATATCTATGGGAAACAGAAAACAATAGAAAACATAACATTCAAATAGAAATTCATTTAAAAAGTGTACTGACAAAGTAATAGCTAAAAGAATATGTTTAACAGAAGATTGAACACAACTAGGGAAAGAATTAATGAACCAGGGGCCAGAGCAAAAGCACAACAAATAGGGCGTTTGTCTTATTCATGCTGGACCTGGGTTCGATCACTGGAATCCCATATGGTCCCTTGAGCACCACCAGGAGTAATTCCTGAGTGCAGAGCCAGAGCTGAGTAATTCCTGAGTGCAGAGCTGGGTGTGACCCAAAAAAAAGAAAAGAAAAAAAAAGAATTAATGAACTAGAGAAAGCTTCAGAAGATGTTATCCAGAAGATAGTCAAGAGATAACAAAGGATAGGAATAGGCATGTAAGAGGCATGAAAGATAACCGTAAAAATATCTCATATATGTTTGTTTGAAACCTCAGAAAGACCAGAAAGTAGGGCACAGGCAATATTAGCTGGGAATTTTCCGTAACTGATTACATGAATTCACAATTTAAGAAGCCTAATCAATTCAAGGAGGGGGCATAAAAAGATATCCACCTATTCTTTTCTGGACTATATTTTCATTTTGCAGAATTTGAAATATTTTATGGGAGAATTTTTTATACCGCTTTTCTCTTGTTTTTAGGAGTCTATCATTCCCTCGGTTTCTTGCCATTTTAGTTGCAATGTGTTTTTGCAGTCTTCTCTTTGGGTTAATTTTGTTTGGAACTCTTCGGGCTTCCTTACTCAGAGATACACCTCCCAATTCAAACTAGGAAATTCTCAGCTATTCCTTCATCCAAGAATCATCTTTCCTTTTATGATTCTTCTGGAGCATTAGTGATGTGAGCATTGTTTCTTGTAATGTGGTCCCATGTATCTCTTGTCTATTCATTTTCAAAAAATTGTTCATTCTTTTAAAATAATATTTTTGATGATTTAATAAAAAAAAGCTATCCATTTGCATGGCATAAATATACTAGGTGATCTTACCAAAAGTGGAAATTACCACAAGCGTGTGGGGAGTCAGAGGTTGGTTTAGATAGAGAAAGGAACATGAGTGAATAAATGTCTAAAGTTCTGATGCTAACATAGAACTGAGCATTAAGGACAGACAAAAAATACAAATGATGGCTTCTAAGTGTACGTAGTGCAACCCACAATGTGTGGGAGAAGGAGAGAGAGAGAGAGGGAGAGGAGAGGAGATAAAGAACCTGCCATTTAGGCGGGATGTGGGAGGGAGGGAATTGGGGACATGGGTGGTGGCTGAGGGGCACTGGTGGAGGGCGGGTGCTGGAACACTGTGTGACCCGAAACCCCCAAGCGTGAGCAACTTTGTAATTGTATATCTCACGGTGGTATAATAAAATGTTTAAAAAAAAAAAAAAAAAAAAAAAAAAAAAAAAAGCTATCCATACTTTAGAGTAAACAACATTGGAAAACCTTAAAAGAAAACAGGTGGACCAAATAGGTTCTTTAAAGGACCTTTAAACTAAACTAAAAGCTGACTTCTCTGATGTAGTAATGTAAAAAAGGAATAGTCAAATGCTTTTTCCGTAGAGTGGTCATCTTCATGGGTCAGAAACAGGCTGCTGCTTGTTTTTGTAAATAAAGTTTTATTGAGTCACACAGACTTTTAATGTATCTTCTATGTAGAATTCAGTAGTTGTGACAGAGTCCTCATATTCTGCAAAGCCTAACATATCTGTGAATTTGTAGACAAAGTTCACCTCTCTCTGATTTGTGGAATAAGAAAGCAATCACATGGAATTCTATAACCACCAAAAAATGCCTTTTAAGTATAAGGGAGAGAATAGGAATTTTTGGCTCGGGTCTGTTTTGTCCAGATTTTAGAACAATCCTGAATATTAATGAATGGAAGATGAAAACCAGCAATTATCTACCAATTTGTGGGTACCACAGAGTTGTAACTTTTAAGTAGACAAGAACAAAACTATGTTTAACTCATGAACTGAAGAACTCGTGACTGGTCAAAAGCAGACCTCTGATGGCCAGCGCAGTGACCGTATTACATACTATAGTTACTTGGTAGAGGTGATAGGTTTTGCCAACAGGTAAATTTAGGATCTGAAAATGGTAAATCAAAAGTGACAGTTTCAGTCACACCACAGTTTCCACAAAGATGTGTTAAAAGTTTTCATTTGTGCCCACCCTATGATAGTATTTGGCTACTATGAATCACTTTCCTGATGTTCCAGATTTTCTATATAGACACTTTTGAAATTCAGAAAAAAATTTTGTTCTGTTTTGTATTAAAAAATACTTTAAATTGAAAAGCAGAACGTTATATTTATTTTATTTTATTTCCCACTGATTGTTTTGATTGATGAATGAGTAGATAAGTAAATCAATAAAAACAAATTAAAATCTAGGTTCTAAGTTCTTCATGATCAGAACCCTACAGAGTTGATCTTTGATTTTCCATCACCTATTCTACACTGCCTAGCTCACAGTAGGCATTTGATGAATACTGAACTATGTACATAATTATGTTTTTCCTCTCTCTCTCTTTCTCTCTCTCTCAGGGATGTGTCTATATCTACACTTTAAATGAGGAGCCAGTCCTTGATAAAGTCCTGGAATCTTGCGATGATAAATTTCACTCAGTTGACTTTATAATGCCTGAAAATAAATTCTTCTTGGTAAGGCATATGCTATCGCTTCACAGTAGGATTTTGAAAACTACATTGTTGGGCCGGAGTGATAGTCCAGAGGGAAGGGCGTTTGCTTTCCATGCCGGCCCGAGTTCGATCCCCGGCATCCTATATGGTCCCCGAGCACCGCCAGGAGTAATTCCTGAGTGCAGAGCCAGGAGTAACCCCTGAGCATTGCCGGGTGTGACCCAAAAAAGAAAAAAAAACGACATTGTTATTGTTTTGTTTGTGTGGGGCTACACCCGATGGTATATAGGGCTTAGTCCTGACTCTGTGCTTAGGTGTCATCAAACCGTCTGACTGCGTGCATGGTAAAACCTTAACCCCGGTGCTGTCACTCAGTCCCAGAGTAAGATTCAAAGATGAAATTTATAAGTTTCTGTGAACCTATTGTAAGTAGGAGGCAAGTATGATAGAAATGTCTGTCACTTCCATTGTCAAATCTTACTCTCCAGTTAGAGCCACTTCTTCATAATTTGACTTTATGAAAGCAAGTCAGTCTTTGAAAACAGCCAAAATAATTGAAATTTCAGACACCATCCTGTTTGGTGTCCACCATGTAGGCTTTTAAAGTCTGATCTTGAAACATACTCACCAGAGGACACTTTTCTTTGGTCAAGATCAAAAAATATTTTACTTGAAAAATCATTAACAAATCTATCAATATTGGGAGTTGTAGTAAAGTAATACATAGGCAAAAAAGAGAAATATATAGGCAATAGAACAGATTAAATGATGGCTTCTTAGAATATTGAATCCTGACCATATGATATTTTTCTTCGAGCTGTTCTCTGATAAGAATTATTTCTGTTGGGGGGACAGGAAAGATAATACAAGGGATATAGCATACTTATCTTGCATGCAGCTGCCCTGGTTCAAATCCTCAACACATATATGATCCCTCCAAGCACTGCTGGGGATCACTCCTTAGCACAGGTCCAGGAATAGCTTCTGGGTGCTGCAGAGTTGGTACGCCCATCTCCAAAGAATGAATAATTTTTTTTTTTTGCTTTTTGTGTCACACCCGGCAATGCTCAGGGGTTTCTCCTGGCTCTGCACTCAGGAATAACTCCTGGCGGTGCTCGGGGATCATGTGGGATCCCGGTATCGAACCCGGGCCGGCATGGGCCGACCGCGTGCAAGGCAAACGCCCTACCCGCTGGGCTATCTCTCTGGCCCAAGAATGAATAATTTTTAATGATCTCTTCAGCTCAGTAGCAAATTTCATATAAAATGTTACATTTAGGATTTTGATGCTTGATCCATGTTTTCCTCTTTCTTAGTATTCAAGTAATAGCACTTAAATAGTATTCCATTGCAGTTTTTTTTCAATCCAGCCCAGGTATGCTGAACCAGAGACTCTCAGACATGGGGCAGAGCTGCTCCTTGCTCTCCCTGTGCAGAGCAGCTCATGAGGCGCCCGGGAGGCATGGCGGGTTCTAGCCCTGGCCTGCCACCCCAGCAGAGCCGCACAACAAGCCAGACGACCCCCGACTCCATGGGGGCCGCCATTTTCCACATCTGGACTTCCCTCTCGTCACAACTCCACCCAGCAGACCAGACTATCACAGTCTGGCATGCGCCGCTAGCGGCCGCACGGTTCATCAATAAATGCTTTATTCAGAGATGACTACAAGAGTATGCCACCCACACGGCAAGCCTGGCAAGCAGCTCGTGTTGTATTTGATATGCCAAATACCAGTAACATTTATATTAGGTCATTCCCATTACCTAATATAATGGTTTGAGGCTCTTTATGTTCCTGGAGCAAGCAGATGCCTTTGGGTTCTACTAGCATGAGACAGGACATATGGAGATATTAATGGTGCCCGCTCTAGCAAATAGATGATGAACGGGAAATAGTGATAGTGATAGTATTCCATTGCACTTTTACAATAGCCATCCCATTGCACTTACTTTGAGCTGAGTTCAGTCTTGATCCTATAAAAAAAAAGTTTTTTTTTTTTTTTTTTTGCTTTTTGGGTCACATCCGGCAATGCTCAGGGGTTACTCCTGGCTCTGCACTCAGGTATTACTCCTGGTGGTGCTCGGGGACCATATGGGATGCCGGGATCGAACCCAGGCTGGCATAGGCCGGCCGCGTGCAAGGCAAACGCCCTACCCGCTGGGCTATCTCTCCGGACCCCAAAAAAGTTATTTTTAAAAGGTAGCAATATAAACCATGGGTTTCCAGGCTGTAAGAAGCCTTACAACAGGAAAAACCTGCAGACTTTAAAAATTGACAATCTTAGAGCCAGCATAGAATTGAGATTGTTGGCAAAATCCTTTGTACAGAATGTTAGACACAGATAAGCTGACACTGAGAACTGCCGTCTCCTACAGCAGATGATTAGAAATAGGAATTTCTGTTGGTCCAGGGGATTACAGCAGCAGGAAATGCACATCTGAGTACGGACACAGGCAGTCTCCAGGGAGGTTCAGCAACAGGAAGGGAGGGAAAATTAAGGACTCCCAGAGGAAATTTTAGCTTTCTACACGAACAGCAACACCAGACACATTAAAGCAAGTGGGAAAATTCAGTTTTTCAATATGTGGGATTTTGTAGGTAAGGAGTATTCCGAGAGAAATTCATAGCATTGAATGCTCGCATGCGTTGGAAGAGAAGAGAGGTTAAAGTGTGTCACTGTGGCCAGAGAGAGAACAGCAGGTATAGTGCTTGCCCTGCACATGGCCCACCGGGTTCCAGCTCTTGCATCCTGAGCACCACCAGGAGTAATTCCTGCAAACTATTAAAGAGACAGGAATCCTTCCTAATAGCTTTTATAAGGCCAACATTACTATAATACCAAAAGCAGACAGTTATTACAAAAGCAGATTACAGACCAAATCTCTGATGAATGTTGATGCAAACTGAGCAAACTCTTAGTGAATTAAATCCAACATCATAACAAAGGGATTATTACATCATGACCAGTCATTCCCAAAATGCAAGGATAGCTCAATACATGCAAATCAATTGATGTAATACACCACAATCATATGATCATATCAGTAGATACAAAGAAAGTGTTTGACAAGATTCTCTTTTCATGATAAAAGGGCCAGAGCAATAGAACAGTGGGTAGAGCATTTGCCTTGCATGCTGCTGACCCAGGTTCAATCTCTGGCACCCCATATGGTCTCCTGAGTCAGCCAGGAGTAAGCCCTGATAACTACTGGGTGTAGCCTCCAAACAATCCACCCCCACACACACTTAAAAAAATCACCTTCAACAAAATAGGGATAGAGGGGGCCGGAGCGATAGCCCAGCGGGTAGGGCGTTTGCCTTGCACGCGGCCGGCCCATGCCGGCCGGGTTCGATCCCCGGCATCCCATATGGTCCCCCGAGCACTGCCAGGAGTTATTCCTGAGTGCAGAGCCAGGAGTAACCCCTGAACATTGCCGGGTGTGACCCAAAAAAAAGCAAAAAAAAAAAAAAAAAAAACAGAATAGGGATAGAAAGAAGATCCTCAGGATAGTATTAGCCATTTATAATCTACCAACAGTGATGTCATGCTCAATGTAAAAACTGAACGGCTTCACTATCAAATAAGGCGCAACATGAGGATGTCCACTTTCTCCACTACTATTCAATACAGTTTGGAAGTCCTAGAATTAGCAGTCAGGCAAGATAAAGCAAAGGCATCCAAATTAGAAAAGTTGTTAAACTATCACTATTTGCAGCAATAGTGGCTCATCAATATGCCACAAAGGTACCAAACTAGTAGGTGTCACCAAGAGAGCAAACCAGGCCTAAGGATGAGCTCAGAGCACCTGGCTTGCAGAGTGAGATTACGAGTTTGATCAGAGGCATAATCATACGTCACTAAATGGGATTTCCTGCATGAGGTTCTAGGTTCTAGTGTCACACCAAGTTCAACGAGATCCACAAACACCACAGCTCGGGATGCAAACAACCCCAGCACAGTGCAACCAGGGGTTCACACACCAAGACCCTGAGGTACTACATAAATACACTCGCCAACACCACACCAAGGCAGGCAAAGAGAACAAAGGGAAGGGAAGGGGGGGGGGAAAAATAGAAATTGTGAATGTGTGTGCGCGCGTGTGCGCTTTGTGTATGTGTATGTGTAAAGGGTGGAGAACATGAAGCTCAATTTTTCTATTCTAAAACTGCTCTTTAAAATGTCTAACAGTGTATGATTTCATATTCCTGGATTCTGTCACATGGAATCACTGTATCACTGTCTTCCTGTTCATCATCGATTTGCTAGAGCGGGCACCAGTAACATCTCCATATGACCTGTCTCATGCAAGTAGAGCTCAAGGGCACCTGCTTGTTCCAGCAACATAAAGAGCCTCAAACCATTCCATCAGGTCATGGGAATGAGGTCTATAATTGTTACTGGTATCTGGCATATCAAATACAACACGGGTAGCTTGCCAGGCTCTGCCATGCGGGTAGCATACTCTTGTAGTTATCTCAAAATCCAGCATTTATTGATGAACTGCGAGGCTGCTTGCAAGCCGGGCTGTGATAGGCTGGTCTGCTGGGTGGAGTTCTGATGAGGGGGAAGTCCAGATGTGGAAAATGGAGGTCCTCATGGAGTGGGGGTTGTCTGGCTTGTTGTGAGGCTCTGGGCCAGATTAAAAAAAGACTGCAGCAGGGGTGGATCTCGATGAGCCGGGCTGTGATAGGCTGGTCTGCTGGTTGGAGTTCTAACGAGGGGGAAGTCCGGATGTGGAAAATGGAGGTCCTCATGGAGTGGGGGGTCGTCCGGCTTGTTGTGAGGCTCTGCTGGGATGGCAGGCCAGGACTAGAACCTGCCATCTCTCCCAGGCACCTCATGAGCGGCTGGGCACAGTGAGAGCCAGTAGCAGCTCTGCCCCATGTCTGTCACATGGAATAATCCCATTGAATTTCCAAGTCACTTTTTATTATATGTTATTAAACTGTATTAAGTATAATGCTTATTCAAATCAAAAGTATTGATATTGAAGTTGTAATTATAATCTGTACAAATGAAATAAAATTTTTATATTAAACCATCATCACGACTGACATTCCAGAAAGGGGCTTAGCATATGTTTTCATAGCAGAAATTTGTTTCACATGGAAGTTGTTTTTTCTTTTATAGACCCTCACACCTATAGGGGAAGTTTGTGTCTGGACTATGGAAGATGCATCCTTTGTCAGCAGGATCTGTCTAAATACCCCAGTAAGTGCCTTCATAAATGCATTTTTTACAATACTGAGTTCAAGTGTAATAACTCCCCCACCCCAATACAGATAAGAGTCTGTGGAAATAGTTGTTACAGCTGTCACTGCATTTCAGTTACCTATATTTAGAGCAGTTCCTATATTGGGAGTAGGATGAAGTCTATTCTACAGCCCAGAGGGTAGCGCATAGGTACTCTAGTGTAGAAGACAAGGCACCTTTCTCTGCCGTGGCGGCCATTTCTGAAGTCCTGGTGGTTCCTGGTCTTTCTTGGGGGCTGTTAGTTCCTCTTGGACCTGGTCTCTCAGGGAGCTAAGCAGTTGGTAGTATTTCCCCAGCAAGTAGTCCCTCAGAACCATATATGAAAGAGACCCCTGATGGGTTTTTATTTATTTAATTTTTATTTTGAGTCACACTCCGGGATCTCTACTCAGGAATTACTCCTGATGGTGCTCAGGGGACCAGGTGGGATGCCAGGAATCGAACTCCAGGGGCCATGTGCAAGGCAAATGTCCTACCCTCTGTGCGATTGCTAGAGGGTGGGGAGGCCCAAGGGTCTTGAATTAGACTTTAAGTGCTTTTACCCAGAAACAAAACACCCCCTTGACCTTAGATGAATGCTCTCTAACTCTGAGGGGAGATGTTAGCAATGAAAGGAAATGGTCACTCTTACCAGCTTGAGCCAAAAAATAATTTAAATTGGGCTTACTGGCTCAGTCAGCGATATAAACTATACAGCTTTTCTGCTTCAAGTTTGTTGAATTCAGCAATTCAAACTATATTCCAAGGACCTTGTTTTCTTTTTGCCTCTGTATTGGGCCTTTCATTAGTCTTCAGTCTGTGGAACTGAAAAGCCAGTGGTGCCAGACTAACATCAGACCTGTCAGGGAACAAGGCCTCCTGAGGTTGAGAGAAGACATTTCCTTACAGACTTAAGCAATGTCTTCTGATGTCTCTTGACTATTTGGGGGCCACACTCAGCCATGCTGGGTCAGCACTCCCATCTTGGTTGGTACTCAGAGGATTGCTCCAGGCAGTGCTTGGGGAACCATAAGGGTCCTAGGAATTGAACCTGGAGCTCTCTCATATGAAGCATGGTCTCCTGACCCTTAAGTTATCCTTCTGGCACTTCCAATGTCTTAGCATCCCTGGACTAA
>JAJIBD010012694.1:0-13615 GCA_021461705.1 Cryptotis parvus | reverse complement strand
GGAGAACATCCTGCATTGCTGGTGACCTGTTTTCAGCCCTACAGCTGGCTGTCCCGCTTTCCAAAAGTCTTCTCTTTAACCCTTGGTGTGCATTTTGATTGGTGACTCAGATAGAAAGAGGGCCCGACATTTGTTTTCAGGTGTAGAAACTGTTGTTGGTGTGCCACACCCTGGCTCAAGGGTGGAGGCATGACCACTCACCTCCCATCATTTGTAGTGGAGGTCAAGCCTCTGTGATAATTGGTACAGGACAAGTGTGTCAGCTCACACTGGAGTTCCAGGTAACTCGGGAAAGAATGCCATTGGTACAGGGTTCTTTCCTGCCAGAGAAGATCCCACTGGTACTCCCCTGGGGGTGAGCATTCCTTATGGGTTACTCCTCTGGGGGGTGAGCATTCCTATGGATTACTCCCCTGGGGGTGAGCATTCCTTATGGGTTACTCCTCTGGGGGGTGAGCATTCCTTATGGATTACTCCCCTGGGGGGTGAGCATTCCTTATGGATTCAGGCAGGAGTTGTGCCTGAGTTGCCTCCAGGTGGTTTTGTGTAGAAAGTAGTGAAGAGAATTTTGCTTTAACAAAAGTATTCACTTGCATTGAGTTTAACATTGTGTTAATTTTTAATTACTATTTTAAATTGTCTCCTCACAAAGACTGTCCTTAATGTGCCTGTCAAAATTTCTCTTGACAGAGTGAGTGAATTATGAGGTTGTTGTTAATCAGCTCCCCTGTGGGGGAAACAATTTGTTTTGGCTTTTTGGGTCACACCTTGCGATTACTCCGGTTATTCTGGCTCTGCACTCAGAAATTACTCCTAGCAGTGCTCAGGGCACCATATGTGATACCAAGGATGGAAACTGGTCTGCTGCATGCAAGGCAAATGCCCTAATCACTCCAGCAATCAGCACCCCTGAGATCTACATACACCAATATTGTGTGATTGGAGAAACTATTAAGGTTATTTCTTAAGTTAGATGCTAGAGTTAAAGGATAAGATGGCAACTTAATTATAAAATCCTTCTTGCTGGAGCCAGAGAGGAAATACAGGGTTTAAGACATTGGTGGTGGGCAGTGGGCAATGGTGGAGGGATGGGTGCTGGAAAACTGTATGGCGAAACCCAAATATGAACATTTTTGTAATTGTTTAAAAATAAATTAAAAGATGTATTCCTTACATAAAGCTGACCCTTGTTCTGTCCCTGGCATCACATGGTGCCCTGTGCATCACTGGGTATAGCCCTGAAGGCCCCTGATCACCACCACTTAGGCCCTATGATTCCCTGAGCACTGTAGACTTTGTCTCAAGAAAAAGTCTCTTGAGCACCACTGAAGTGAAGTAGATATCTCTGACACTACAGCACCCAATAAGCATTACAACCTTGTACCCTTGTACTGAACTACTTTTTGGCCTCGATGGCTGAGAATCTCTGTGAGGGGACCTTGAGCCTCCTGAGCACTGCTTGGGAGAGGAGACACTTCTCCCAGAATAAAATAAAAACCGTGCTTAGGAACTCGATTACATTGCTTTACTCCAAAATTCCATTTTTTTTACTTCTTGGAACTTTGCTTTCTGGGTTAATCACGTGCCTTATTTGGATTTGTGACTCTTTGAAGCTTATAGCCAAATGTATTTTCTTTTTTCTTTTTACATTTTTATTAAGACAGTGATTTACAAAGCTGTCCATAATAAAATTGTTTCATACATACAGTGTTGCAATACTAGTCCAATCACCACTGTTCCAGGGTCCCTGCCATCCTCCAGCCCGCCCCTTGGCACGTATATATCAAATTTATTTCATATTGCTTACTCCAACAACAACAAAAAGAAATGGCAAGTGGAATTATCAGATGACAAATCAACAAAAGTCAATTTGTAATGATTAATTGCTCTATGATTTTTAACTCATTAAGATAAGGAAATTCAAATTATTTAATACAGTATAGCATGCCTCCTATTCTCATTTACATAACTAAGTTTTCAACTCTGGCATCTAAAACATTGCATTAAATTTTATTTTGTACTAGAATATTACTGTGGCAATCATATTTTTCCTATTATAAATGAGGTTTCTCTTTCCCTCTCACCCCTTGGCAGGCATATAACAAATTTATTTTGTATTACTTGGTCTAAAAAACCTAAAAGAATGACAAGTGGAATGATTACAAAATAAATAAGTCTATTTGTGATGATTGTTATGTTTTTAATCTTTCATAATTTAATAGAGGACAACCCTATATAATGCAAATCCAATACCACATGCTGGAAAGTTTCTTCTGTCCTTTAAAGGACCTCTTTTAATGCTTCTTGCAAAACAGTTTTCAAGGATCTGAATTGCCTGAGTTGTTGCCCGTCTGTGAATCTCTGTTTAAATCCTTCAAATCTGAATGACAATCTAGCTGGTTAGAGTATTCTTGGTGAGGTGTTCAATTTGTTGACTTTTTATACCATGTCTTTCCATATTCTTCTGGCTTATAGAGTCTCATTTGATGATTCTACTGTACATCTTATGGGCTTTCCTTTGTATGTCCGTTTTTGATCTTGCTGTTTTCAATATTCTGTTTCTATCCTTAGATTTCTGTCCTTTTGAGTACAATGTGACTTGCAATTTTCCTAATTGGGCCTATTTTCGCTGGGAGACTTCAGGCCTCTTGGATCTTGGTGCCTATAATTATCAACTCTGGGACATTCTTATTAATGATTTGTTTCTTATTTCTTCATATTTGCCTTCCTGTTCTTCAGAGACTTCAGCGATTATATTATTTCTCTTGAACTCCTCCCATACGTTCTCTGGTATGCTGTTCAATACTTTTCAGACTGTTTTCCACTTTCTGCTGTTTTTCTGCCTGTGCCCTGCCCCTCCAAAAGGCTGTTTGTTGATGTGAACACAACTTCTGTGCTCTGGCATAGGCACAGTATGTATCATATTGACATGCCGCCTGAGCCCAGCATGGTTTTCCAGGTCTTTCCAGAATTATTTCTTGCAAAGTTAGAAGACTGCTTTCTAGTGCATGAAATTACTTCCTGCTGCTCAGTGTTCTGTTTGATTCTGCCATCATTTTTTCAGAACTTGTACGTATAGAGGAAGAAGCAGAATGGCTGTAAATGATGGATCAGGCTTCTTTTCTCAGTGAGTTCTCAACCTTCCTCTTTCAAGGAGGAGTAGGGAGTTCAGAAAGTGATGAGAGGGTCTGTGGCTGGTTGCTCACCAGATGTCATCTCTGATGACCTTGTGTATGCACACACATACATATTATACACACAATGTACTTTGCTATCACTTGATCACTTGAATCCACGTTACTCATCGATTTGCTCGGCGGGCGCCAGTAACATTTCCATTGGACCCTATCACGTGCCAATGTAGCCCAATGGCATCTGGTTGATTCAGGAATATGAAGAGCCTCAAACCGTTCCTTCAGGGTCTTAACAAGGAAGTCTGACCATCTTGTAGGTGGGCGGCCACGTGATCTTTTGACATCCGTGGGATCCAGTCGGTAACGGCTCTAGATTTACCTCCAAACTACTTTGCTATGTAGATATTTATATCTATATATCTATATAGATATCTATATCTATAAAATTTTCCTCTCTGTAGGAGAGGAAAGCAGGAGTTATATTTGCTCAGTCTGTAGGAAGCCCTGTCTCCTATAGTTGTTATTTTTAGTTGGCAAATCTTTGATGTGTAAAGTTTTAAAAACCTATCTACCGAGGGATATAACATGCCAAATTCATAAAATAGTGTTTATTTCTCCTAAATGTTCTTGGATAGTTTTTTTTGTCTTTGCTTTCCCTTTGATGTAGTAGTTATTTAATGATCTTTGTTTAATGGTGAGTCTTGGGCGGAGGATATGGCTCAAAGGGCTGGAATGTGTGCTTTGTGGGCAAGATCTCTGATTTCAACGCCCATCACCACATAATTCATGAGCACTGTTTTTTTTCTGCTCCCCAACAAAGAGAAGTTATTATATATAAAATAATGACCTTGATAAGGATCCATTTGTAGGCTAAGACTCTCCTCTCAGACTTCCATCGGCAAATGAAGGGCTAGAGGGCCGAGCTGACCTTCCTTACAGGAGTAACCCGCTAAGCACACACAGGGTAAGCAACGCGAAACACACATTCAGCTTTATGAATGTTTAACCCTTTAAACAATCATAAAGCTGAATGTTTATCTTCAGCTTTGTGGAAGACAAATATACTGTCTTCCACAAAGCTGAGACCTGCATGATGCTACACTAGAATGTGTCATAGGACTTTGTGAAAAAGAATTTCTAAAAGTGATTTTGAATGTATTTCTTGCAAACTTAGAAGACTGCTTCATTCTGAGCCAGAGTTTAGTTTTAAAAGTAATTTGAAAGTACTTAGATTTATTAACTTGGCACCTTTTATCTTTGCTGAAAGCAACAGGATGAGTCTATAAAGAAAGCATAAAACTGTGTCTGCAGTAAAGTGATCCATTCCTTGCAGAAATCCACTAGCCTTGTAGAATCGAGGCAAGCCCTCTGGTGTGTCGGGAACACAGGCTGCCCTCCCAGTGTGAGGAGGGTTCAGTCAGTAGGACTAGGTTTGGGGGCCTTAGGGACTACCAAGGCCCTGCATCTCGGCAGCGGCGTGTCTGTGTCAGTTGCTAGCTGTTGACTCTTGATTCAGGAAGTTGGACAGTGAAGCAGAGGCCAAGCGTCCTCACTCACCTGCCCTCGTCCAGGGCAGGAAAGACAAGCTCAATACTTACCCTGAAAATCACGCCAACCAGGCGACCACTGGAGAGCACCATACCGATGTGAGCTCAGGTCCGGTCTCCCTCAGTTGCTCTGGAGGAGCAGTTTTGTAAGATGAAATACATGCTTCTTGGTGAGACTCTGGGGAAGCATGCACTGGAGAGGAAATCAGGAGGGAGGAGCCTTGATCACTGGGGGATGAGGGGGGCTCTGTTGGAAACACTCTTAAGAGCCTGCTGAAGGAGTTTTTGGGGGACTGAGGGACTCTGCAGGAAGACTCCAGCCAGGGGTCACTCACAGTACTACTTGGCCAACAGGGCTATAGTTCAATACTCTAGTCTAGGGGATCTTGGGGGCTGGGAGGTACTTGATGCTGGGGCAAGGGATTAGTATGAGGTCCTAGGATTGGGTTTAGCAGTAAAGCCCAGAAGGTCATAGGGGAGAACTGGAGCAAGACATCTGGAAGCAGCCTCAGGGTCGGGAGCCCTGCAGCGTCACCACAGACCTGATTGGTTTTTCCCTGGTACCTTAGTGGATAGAGGGGCCTTGGCTTGAAGCAGCTTCCCCTTCCCTTTCCATTTGACTGTGTCAGCCCTGAGGACTCCCTCTGTCTGGAGCTTTGTTTGCAGTGCTGTGGAGGGGAGATTGACTCCTTAATGGAGTCTGAAGTCCATGTTAACCCTGCAGGGACGTGTCCTTTATCCTCTTAGCCTGTCCCTTACCCTCTAAGCCCGCACATAACTGCCCTTCTCCTGACTCTTCAGACGGTGGAGTCTTTCAGCAAGCTTGGCATTTGCATGCTCGTCTGGCTGGGTATTTGTGCTGTGACTTGGCTTAGCTGAGGGCAGTCTGCTTGAGCAATGTATCTCCCTCGGGTCAGGTTTAATGAAGGGCCTGCGATGTTCCTTCAGTACTCATGGTGCACATTGGTGTTGAGTCCAGTCCCTTAGTCCCCAGATCTTCGTCTGTCTTTTCTTTTCCTTCAGATCAATTTGTAGCTGAGCTCCTGTGGCTGCCAGAATTCACAGTGACTTACAGTGTAAACGAGTTTCACTGCTAGGTGTCTGTAAGCTGGAAATGGTGCCATGGGGTGGAACGGGTATAGGCAGAAATGCCACTTTGGAGCCCAGCCTGCCCCCACCCCGCCCCATCTGCTCCTCACAGGATAACAATGCTGAGGGGCAGCTGGGCATGGCATGTTTGGACATTGGAGTTGCTGACCTCTATTGTTTTATGTGTTATATGTCATATTTCCAACCTGTATGGTTGTTTTGGTTTATATTGTATGCAATTTGTCTTAAAGAAAGAGGTAAAAAAAGTGAATATATCAACAAAATGTTTTTTTTTTTAATATTTTATTACACCGCCATGTGATATACAATTACAAAGATGTTCATGTTTGGGTTTCCGTCATACAGTGTTCCAGCACCCATCCCTCCACCAGTGCCCATTTCCCACCACCAATGTCCCCACTTCCCCCCCCCCCCTAGCCTGCCTCTATGGCAAGTTCTTTATCTCTTCTCTCTCTCTCTTTCTCTCTTCTCTTACACATTGTGGATTGCAATACATACATTTAGAGATTATCATGTATATCTTTTTCCTATATTCAATGCTCAGTTCTAGGCTGGTATTATCACTTTTGACAAATATTAGCACACTGTTCCCTTCTCTGTCTTACCTAACCACTGATTCCCACATGTTTGTGGTAGATTCCACCTTTTTTTTTTAATTGAAAGATGCTCATGTAGAGCTTTGGTTCTACAGTGTTCCAACACGCACCATCCGCCCAAAACCATCTCCCATCACCAATGTCCCCACCTCCCTCCCCCCTCCCGCACCTCAACCACTTGGCGGGTTCTGTATGTCATTTCTTTCCTCTTTGTATCTCCTTCCCAACAAACTTTCCTGCTCTTCGTGGAATGCAGTGCATCAAAAGACATTACTGTTTCACTATTTTAGTGGACCATGCGGCTGCTTGCGACCGTGCGACCTGGGCTCGAACTGCTTTGCTCTGTTGATCTGGTCGTGAGGCAGTTTCCCAGCGTCCGGACAGCAAAAATGGTGGCTAGTGTGATGGGCAAGTCTCATCCGGCTGCTTCGGGACCCCCCAAAGGCGACGGGCCCTCCCCAAAACCCATCTGCCCTCCTCGGGGTTCCATGGTCAGCTAGGCCCGGCGCGAGCCGAGCGCCAGCCTCCCCAGCTGTCCGTGAGGCCCTGTATGCTGGCCCGTGGGCAGCTCCCCAACAAAAATGTTTTTACTTACAAAAAGTCCTTAAATGTAATAAAATTTTGACATCTTAAAATTTCACTTACATTCAGCCCATTAATATAATTGTTGGGTTTTTTTTATCCCTGTCTCATAGTTCTGTGATATAAAGATTAATGTTGGTTTGCCTTACATAGTCATTTATACTGCCCTAATCAAGCTAGGTTTATGATTTCACTGAAAAGAAATTCTGAATGTTGTTTTTGCAAAATTCAGATATGCAGCTGCTGTGACCAAAAAGTTTTCTGTAAAGAGGAGAAAAAAAATCTAATAAAGGAACTGCCAGTGCTTCTTTTTGTTGGAAAATCCAAATTAAAAAGTGTGTGGTTCAGTTTTTTTGAAAACTAGTTAATAAGCATCATGCTTCTGTCATTGTACTTAGCTTGATATTTGGACAGGTTAGACTTAATCCTGATTTTTCATAGTTTTCCCCATTTCCCTGCCCTCCAAGTCAGGGTCTCCCTAACTTACTAAATCTTGGGGCTTTGAGCAGAACTGGTAGGGAGGGTCCAGGTTCTTCATGAAGGTCGTCAAAGTTAAGAAAAGGGCTTCTGCGTTTGCGATTGGGTTTTAACTTGTCCCTGGTCCACAGGTAAATGGTAAATTTTGTTGTTAAAAGACCTTGCATGTTCATTTCATGTATGGTCTATCCCCACATTGTAGCATGTTCTTAGGCTCTTTGAACATGAGGAGCTCACCAGCATAGTGGTCTGAGACCTGCCTGGACCCTGTGTCCTTTCTCTGCCTCGTTCACTCTGCTCTGCCTGCAGCCATGCCTGGACCCAGTGTTCACAGCTTCCTACATGCTGCTCCATTTGCTGTGATGCTGTCCCCATCTCCCAACTCAGACCACTTGCCCTTGGCTTTCCATTCTCGTCTTGCTCTCTCCCGGTCCTGCCTGATTGGCACCAGTGTCAGCCTTTGCTGTTAAGACAGCAGTTCATTCTGTCCTACTGTTTTGAAGTAAAGTGTTAGATTCCCAAGAGATTCCTCCAGGGGCTTACTTCCAGGACTTTATCGGTTTAGTTCGTGGTCAATAATGGAATGACTTTGGGGAAAAGTGCCTCTCAGTAAGCCAGTGGCTCCTGAAGCCGTACCACCTAAGAGCAGGCAAGGCAGTTGCTGGGAATGACTCTGAACTTTGAGGACATCAGAGGTTATCTCAGGAGAAGGGGCAGCTATGTGACTGCCCGGTGGACCTGCTAACTAATAGGCCTTGGGAGTTCTATTGAGAGCTTCACATTATTAGCCTTACAGGAGCATTCTGGAATGCTGATTCACACCAGGGTATGTGCTTCAGAAACTCAATTTCTGTCCTGAAGTGATCACTGAATGGCACACAGGGAGCTGTCCATGGACTAAAATGTACATGTCATTCACCAACACGTAGGAACCTATCCACAACTAAGACTCAGGGTCTGTGTAGCCCTCTGAAAGCCCCCAGGATATGCCAAGGGTGTCACAGAAAGGAAGGCCAGAAGGGGGTCATAGTCAGAAGAAGATTGAAAAACACTGATGTAGAACACATCACTGCTCGCTTCATGGGGAGCTGTCCATGGTCTTCACGGGTTACTGTCCATCACTTAAGGAACTGTTGACAACCTAGAACAGAGTCACTACATGTACTCTTTTGTGGATTTGTTAATAGTACACAACTCAGTATCTTACCCAAATGGATTCAGTTCAGTTGAGTGGCTTGAAATTCATTGTTATTTTAGTCAAAACATTGGACTTAATTCTGCTCTTTAAGTGCTTTTAATAGTGCTGTTCTTTTAATTGAGTTAAGCAGTTTTATCACTTATTTTATACATAGTCCTACATTCAGTGGATTCTAATAATCTGTAAGGAAGATGAATAAACAATACGCAACACAACTCTTAGGATTTAAGGAAGAATAAACTCTAACAATTGTGTAGGTTTCTATCAAAAGTTGCTTTGAGTTAAATTCTTTTGTCTCTATTTTTCTAATTTAAACTGAAATGCATGCTGTTGTTTTAAAATATAACTATCACTTATGTTCATATTTCTTTAAAAATATATATTCTGTTTTAAAATACCCAGTCATGTTGATTTTATGGAAATTGGGGAATTTACCCTATTGGGAATAATTGCTGAGAGAGCTAAAAGATAATAGTTGTGTTTTCTTTTTTTTCTTTTGCATAAAAGCTGGACCTGTGATCTGCAGAATGCTGAGTTACCCCCCAACTCGCCGGGCTTTAATTGTGGGGTGTGGCCTGCAAATGTTCCAACAGCTCTCAGGCATTAACACCGTCATGTATGTATGTCTTCTGGCTTTCTTCTGAATCAATTGGAAGGGATTCTTTTATATGTAAAAATAGTAAGTCTCTCAGGGACTTGTGTTATTAAATGTGAAAAAAATTCTCCTATGGAAGATACTTAATGTCTTTTAATTATCTACTAGTTTGATTTGCTTGTTTGGTGTAGTAATCACTGACTTTGATCTTAGACCATTTCCCATTAACGACAGCCCTGTACAAATGTACATTGTGAGCTAAGATGTCTTCTTACAAGCTATGTCTTCATGTTGACTGCACAGTAAATGTGATGGGTTGTCTGTCATGTCCAAGTTTGCTTTCAGGGCATCAGTTACATGCACACTGGCATGTACCTACACTTGGAAAATCTGAGTTACTTAACATCTGACTGGGTTGTGGCTTTGTGAACCACATTCTCCTTCATTCTCTCCTGAGTTAGGTATGGCAGGGCCTGATGTAGGGAGGTTTTGTTTCTGGAGGACCCTGGATTTGGAGGACCTCATGTTCTCTGTGGCTTAGAGAGGCCAAGGTGTGTGGCGACATCGTCATTGGTGATGCATGTGTGGCCGCACAACTGTTGATTTGCACACCTTGCAAATTGGGCGCTTGGTGTTGGTGGAGTTTGCTCTCGACATTTAAACCTAACTAGTTGGAAAGTGTAGGAAATTTTTTTTTGCACTTTCATGCTTTCTGTTTTCTGCATACAGGCTGAGGGGGTCATATGGAGTCAGTGTATTGAGTCCAGCCTACAGCACTTCAGATTCTTGTGATCAGTGTGACAGATGCTGAGGATAGTGCACAGGTTTCGGGAAACGTTCTTCCCTCCAGGTATGGCTTTGCTTTGTGAGATCAGGGTATGTGAGACTTGTGTAACATGAGGGCATGTGCTTGGTGGTGAGATAAGGGTTGTGAGTATTGGGTGAGATAGGTCTGAGTGTTGGTGAGGTCATAGATTCACAGATGTGAGTGTCGGTGAGATCAGAGGTAAAGAGGACGTGAGTGTCAGCAAGATCAGAGGTGCCAGCCCTTGGTGAAACTGGGGGTGCAGTGGGAGGCTTCTGATACCCTGATGATATGCATTGCTTGTGCCTGTCCTCGGTGCACAGTTCAGGTGCAGGGATTAAACAGCAAGGTTAGGGGCAGGAGCGATTACCCAGCGGGTAGGGTGTTTGCCTTGCACGCGGCCGGCCTGCTGGCCAGGGTTCGATCCCCAGCATCCCATATGGTCCCTCGAGTACCGCCAGGGAGTAACTCCTGAGTGCAGAGCCAGGAGTAACCCCTGAGCAATGCCGGGTGTGACCCAAAAAGCAAAAATAAATAAATAAATAATAAATAAATAAATAAATAAACAGCAAGGTTAAATGTTCATCCAGAAAGTGAAGAGAAAGAAACCAGTATTTCGTGACAGTGTTGAGATGGTGTCAAGTGCAAGGTGTTCCCTAGGAAATTTATGGGCCATTACACTCTAGCTGAGAGAGCGGACCTCTGAGTTACCCCACACAGCATTCAGACACTTCCCTGGGGCATGAAGTCCAGGCAAACCCGGGTACCTTGACCCGAGGGACTCCGCCCCCCTGCAGGAGGGAGCATGCAGGCTGCTGCGTGAAGGATGTATTTAGCTGGCTGGGCCTGTCTATAGGCTTCTTCCCATTGTTCCACAGGATTTCAGGGAATAATTGTGAGTTTTGTCTGCTCTAATTTACCATAGGTCTTAGTTGGAGAAAATATTAATCATTTTGTTTTGTTTTTAAAATGTTACTCTATGAGTTCCAGAGTTCTGAGTTTATGGATATTTCTTGGGGTACATTTCAGTGCTTTCTTTCTTGCCTTTTCCCTCCTAAGTGAGAAAGGGTATGTGGGCCCAAATCTAATCTTCTGAAGAATTTTCTTTTGTGAATTCAATCTTTTATTCCCGAGTCTCTGTAAACTTGAAATATGAGGCATTTTGAATTTAAGTTAATTTGAAGGTAACATGAAAAATGTTCAAAGATAAATAACCTTCCAGTTGCACTTTGAGATATTATTTTTTTTTTTTTCTCCCTTCTTGGAATATTTAATATTCTATTTAAGAAAAGGATAGATTTCCTTCTTGGAAAATGTAATTTTCTCATCCTCTACTATGAAAAACTATGGTGCATATGTAAATTTTTTTTGGATTTAAAAAAAAAAATTTTTATTATACCACCGTGAAACATACAATTACAAAGGTGTTCATAATTGGTTCTTGGTAATACGGTATACCAGCACCCATCCCTCCACCAGTGCCCCATTTACACCACCAATGTACCCCACTCCCTCCCGCTCATCCCCAGGCTGCCTTAATAGCAGGTACCCCAGTTTCCTCTCTTTCTCTCTCTGTCTCTCTCTCGGTCTCTGCATCTCTCTCCCTCTTATTTTACACATTGTGGCTAGCCCTGCAGATATTTAGAGTTTATCACTTAAGTCTCTATGTGTATATTCAATGGTGAGTTTTAATCTGCCATTACCATTCCCCCATATTTAGTAAAACACTGGTATCTATTTATGTCGGATTAATGAATGCAGTCATTCTATATCTGTTCTTTTCCTTCTGACTAATTTCACTCAGCATGATAGTCTCCATGTCCATCCACTTGCAGGTAAATTTCATAATTTCATCTTTTCTGACAGCCGCATAGTATTCCATAGTGTAGATAAACCACAGTTTCTTTAGCCAGTCCTCTGTTCTCGGGCATTTAGGTTGTTTCCAGATTCTAGCTATAGTGAATAGGGCAGAGATGAATAAAGAAGTACAGATAGTGTTTCTGCTATGTGTTTTTCGGTCTCTCGGGTATATTCCCAGGAGTGCTATTGCTGGATCAAATGGGAGCTCAATATCTAGTTTTCGGAGGAATGCCCATACTGTTTTCCAAAAGGGCTGGACCAGTCAGCACTCCCACCAACAGTGGATCAGAGTCCCTTTATCCCCACATCCACGCCAGCACCGGTTGTTCTTGTTGTTTTGGATGTGTGCCAGTCTCTGTGGTGTGAGATGATACCTCATTGTTGTTTTGATTTGCATCTCCCTGATGATTAAAGATGAAGAGCACTTTTTCATATGCCTTTTGGCCATTTGAATTTCTTCTTTTTTGAAGCTTCTGTTCATTTCTTCTCCCCATTTTTTGATGGGGTTGGCTGTTTTTTTTCTTGTGAAGGGCTACCAGTGCCTGATATATCCTGGATATTAACCCCTTGTCAGATGGGTATTGGGTGAATATCCTTTCTCACTCTGTGGATTGTCTTTGTATCTTGGTCACCATTTCTTTTTGAGGTGTAGAAGCTTTTCAATTTTATATAATCCCATTTGTTTATCTTTGCTTCCATTTGCTTGGTCAGTGGTGTGTCGTCTTTAAAGATACTTTTCTTTTCGATGTCGTAGAGCGTTTCTCCTATGTTTTCTTCGATGTACCTTATAGATTCATGTCTGATATTGAGATCTAGAATCCATTTTGATCTGACTTTTGTGCATGGCGTTAGAAGGAGGTCTAAGTTCATTTTTTTACACGTAGCTGCCCAGTTTTCCCAGCACCACTTGTTGAAGAGGCTTTCTTTGCTCCACTTAATATTTTTTGCTCCTTTATCGAAGATTAAGTGGTTGTATATTTTAGAATGTGTTTCAGGATACTCAGTTCTATTCCATAGCTCTACAGGTCTGTCTCTATACCAATACCACACTGTCTTAATTACAACTGCTCTGTAGTAGAGCTTGAGGTTGGGGAAAGTGATACCTCCCATCTTCTTTTTCCCAAGAATTGCTTTAGCTATTCGTGGAGTTTTGTTATTCCATACAAATTTCAGGAGTGTTTGTTGAATTTCTTTGAAGAACATCATGGGTATCTTTATATGGACTGCATTGAATCTGTATAAAGCTCTAGGGAGTATTACCATTTTGATAATGTTAGTCCTTCCGATCCATGAGCAGGGAATGTGTCTCCATTTCCTCAGGTCTTCTTTTATTTCCTGAAGTAACGTTTTGTAGTTTTCTTTGTAGAGATCCTTTACATTCTTTGTCAAACTGATTCCTAGGTATTTGATTTTCTGCGGCGCAATTGTGAATGGGACAGTTTCTTTAATGTCCCTTTCTTCTCTTTTGCTGTTTGCATATAGGAAGGCCATTGACTTTTGGGTATTGATTTTGTACCCTGCCACTCTACTATAGGAATGTATTATTTCTAGGAGCCTCTTGGTAGAGAGTTTCGGGTTTTCTAGGTATAATATCATGTCATCTGCAAATAGTGATAACTTGGCTTCTTCCCTTCCTATCCGGATACCCTTAATGTCTTTGCTTCCCTGATTGCTATGGCAAGTACTTCCAGTACTATATTGAATAGAAGTG